>JAJMDO010000333.1:0-14030 GCA_030573635.1 Blastobotrys ciferrii
AAAAGAAAAACCGCTAAGTTAATGAAGCTATTAATCAAATAATGATTTGCAGGGGGCTGGCCCCTGCACCCCCGTGGCTCTGCGAGGCTCCAACGAATAGAAAGAAGGATACACTACCCATAGCTTCGAGCGAAGCGAGCCCTGGGGGTCTGGGGGCGTGCCCCCAGAAAATACACCCCCTGGGTAATGATTTACAGGGCCTAGCCCCCTGCATCCCTGTATCCCTGAGAGGCTTTAACGAATAGACAGATTAATCACTTCCCAAATCTCGAGCGAAGTAAGCCAAGGGGGGTCTGCCCCCAGGATATGAATTAATCTGATGATGTAAACACCTAACCCTGAATATGAGTTGGGACATTAGCTTTCGTCTGAAGCCTGAACACGGAGGGAAGAGGTTGGTATCAGCTAGTTAACCAGTGTGCATATTGGCATATTATCTCTGTATGAAAGGCGTTATATGTATTGATGCAAGGATACAACAAGTATTATGCACCAGAACATGACGATGATAAGCGGACATTGAATCAGCTGGCTGGGAAGAAGCATCCGTTGGGAGCTCGGGGAAGGAAGTATAAAGAGGGTATAATCGTGGTGCGGTTTGAGCTCCCGTTTGATATTTATTGCGGTGGGTGTGAGAGGCGCTTTGCGGAAGGTACAAGGTACAATGCGCAAAAGAGCAAATCTGGAGATTATCTTTCAGTTCCAATTTGGGGGTTTCGCTTAAAATGTTCTCATTGTGGCAATTCGTTCGTGATACAGACTGATCCTCAAAATGCTGGTTATACTGTCAGTGAGGGTGCTAAGCAGGCTGCGCAGCCTCCTTCTGCTCTTCCTGAAGTTGAGCCAGAGCCGACAGATCCTATCACAAAGTTGGAACGCGATGTCAAACGTCAGACCAAGCTTGATAGGGATAAAAGAGAACTGGAAACATTGTACAAAGACAATTCCCGGAAATGGGACGACACACTCGAAAGATCTCAGGCACTCCGGAGCCACTTTCGTAAGGAGAAACGTGAGCTGCAACGGAAGGAAGAAGAGATGAAAAAACTCCAAGACAAACATTCTCTCTCCCTTCCCTTATTAGAACCGACGGATGAGGACGAAAGTGCTAGTTCGAAAGTTGAATTTCAGAACACGGTAATCCAGCAAGCCAAATCAAAGCTCGACCGAAAGAAATCGGAGAATATATTCACCAACCGCACCCTAGTGCATAGCCAAAGTCCAATACAGAGCCTTGTGCACGACTCGAAAGAAGGGTTTGACAGTATATCTTTCAAACGGAGAAAGGTGTCCAAGCAGCCATCAAGAAACATCCCGTTGGTAGATTATTCATCGGATGATTGATGAAACTGTGTGGTGCAGAACCCAGACACCCTGAGCTCGCTATAGGTAACAGTGCTGACATTTATTTCTATTCGCTGGAGTCTCGCAGAGCCGCGAGGTCTGCCCCCTACAAACCTAACCCAGTTGTTGTCTTCTGGGGGCATGCACCCAGACCCCCTGGGCTCGCTTCGCTCGTGTTTTGGGCAGCATTCGATTCTTACTACTCGTTGAAGCCTCGCAGAGCCATGGGGGGGGGGTGCAGGGGCAGGCCTCCTGCAAACCTAACCCAGTTGTTGTCTTCTGGGGGCACGCCCACAGACCCCCTGGGCTCGCTTCGCTCGTGTTTTGGACAGCGTTCAACCTTACTACTCGTTGAAGCCTCGCAGAACCACGGGGATGCAGGGGGCTGGACCAATAAAAACCTAACCCAGGTGTGTTTCCTGGGGACACGCCCCCAGACCCCTTGAACTCGGCTCGTTCCAAGCTATGGGTAGTGTACAAGTACTTCTATTCGTTGAAGCCTCGCAGAGCCACGGGGGTGCAGGGGGCTGGCCCCCTGCAAACCTAACCCAGAGCTGATAAAGCTGGTTATGGGGTAGTGGCCCATTCGATGAAGCCTTTTGGTTCTTGCTTAGTTGGTTGTCGAGATGATTGTATGTGAGAAGTCTATTAGTACAGTTATTAACCAAAGAGTTTAAAGTCGCCAGCGATTTCGACTTCGGGTTCACTTTGTTCTTCTTCGTCGTCTTCCGATTCGTCGATTCTGAACTTGCCTCCAAAGAGGGAGGAGAAGAGTTCGTCAGTTTTTTCGTCGGACCAAGGGTATGCGTTTGGTCGTGGGGCGTCGAAGCCCTGGATCTTCTCCTGGACTTGGTACCGCAGTTTGCGGCCCTTGGATGCCTTTGTGTCGACGTTCTTTTTGGCCTTGGCCTTGGTCACGGCCCATTTGATTCCGGCGATGTCTGTGTTAGTGGAGTCGGCCATTCGTCGGTCAACGAGGTCCTTCAATTGTAATCGGTAAAAGTCGGTATCATCGAAAATATGTTCGTTTTCCTCGGCATCAACTGAATTAGTGCTGTCTTCGGCCTGACCCAGAGGCTTGTAATTGGATCGGTTGGTTCGCGTTCGTTTGACGAGACGGTCCATGTCTGCCAACACACTGTTCACCTGCACGGCGGCAGTCTGGTGAAGGGAGCGGAACTTGCTGTTCTGCAGAGCAGCAGCACCAGACGATGACTGGATCTTACGAGACCATTTCTCGAGAGTTGTGTCACGATAGGTACTCAGCGGCTGTTCAAGGGCCTCAACGTCTTGGAATGCAGTAGAAAGAGAGCGTTTCTTGCCCGAGTTAAGACTGAACTTATCATCAACCACCTTGTCACTTTGCATCAGCTTCATGCGGAGCTCAGTGAGCTTATCCATCAACCCCACTAGCCCAACAATCGCGCGTTCCTGCAGGTCGGGAGTCTCATCGCTCACAATGCTCTCATCCACATTGCTATCTATTGGAAGAACATTGGACGCAGTGACGGCCTTTTGTATATTTATACGTCCATCAAGTAACCCCTCGTAGACATTCATTTGATGTTGAACCGCCTCCCCTTTCTCCGCGTCGGCCCTCTGGGTGTCCGACAGTCGACTGACAATCTTTTTCTGTTCCTCAGCCATCAACTTTTTGAGTTCATTTCGTTTTGCCTCCTCATCCTCTGCAACAGGAGCCACAGCTCCATTCTCCTTCTCCTCTTCTTGTTCGCTTTCACTTTCTTCCTCATCCTCACTGTCCATTCTATCAATGTCTTCGCCACTCTCGCTCTCACTATCTTCCTCCTCGTCGTCAGAACCACTTTCAAAACCTGCCAACAGCTCATCTGCCGATGCCTTCTTGCCCTTGTACTTCGGATCATCGAGCTTCAACGAGTTGTCTCTCAATTTGCTCTTTCCCATCGTAACATAGTGCTCGGTTGGCTTTTCCTTCCTCCCATGCTCCTCGTCACTGGACTCATCAGGATTCTGCCTCTCAAAATCCTCCGGATCAAAATCCTTAGGCTTTGGATCCGATAACTGCGCCAACTGCGACGCCAGAGTGACCATTTCCCTGTCTACTAAATTCCTTTCTGATAAGAAAGTGAAATTTTCAAGATATAAAAAAAAAGTCCCAACCCTGAGATCGGCACACCTCCTGCCTAATTAAACCACTAACACCATCACCACTTTTAAACACATCTTTCAGAGGGTTTCTGGGTGCGCGCCCCAGACCCTTTGGTCCCCTTCGCGGAGGATTTGGATCGCTTTCCCGAGGCTATTCGGAAAAGTTTTTCCCTTCTATTCGTCGGAGCCTTGCAGAGCCACAGTGGTACAGGGGGCTGCCCCCTGCAAACCTAACCCAGATATGGTTTCTGGGGGCACGCCCCCAGATCCCCAGGGCTCGCTTCGCTCGAGGTTCTGGGTACTGTTCCATTGTTTCTATTCGTTGAAGCCTCGCAGAGCCACGGGGGTGCAGGGGGCTGGCCCCCTGCAAACCTGACCCAGATATGATTTCTGGGGGCACGCCCCAAACCCCCAGGCCTCGCTTCGCTCGAGGTTCTGGGTACTGTTCCATTGTTTCTATTCGTTGAGGCCTCGCAGAGCCACGGGGGAGCAGGGGGCTGGCCCCTGCAATCCTAACCCAGGACTGGTTTCCTGTCAGCATGACCCCGGACCTCCAGGGCTCGCTTCGCTCAAGGCTATGAGTAATATTTTATTATTTCTATTCGTTGGAGCCTCGCAGAGCCACGGGGGTGCAGGGGGCCAGCCCCCTGCAATCTTAAGTCTAGTCACGTGGTTCAGAGGAGTTTTTGAAGCAAAACTATGTCGGCCCGAAGCTTTCTGTGAAGCAGAACTATGGGGGTATGGGGCGTGCCCCCAAGAAAAACTAGTAACTCAGGTCGTAAGGTCCATCTTTCTGTCCCATATAAGCGAGGACTGTGGGGATTGAGGTAGTTGTTAATTCGTTAATGCCAGGAGTTAAATTACGTGTGGGATTATTTCTTTTTGTACAGTTTTTTACCGTCAACGACGTAGTTCTCGAGGAAGTCGTCGAGGGCATCTTCGAGGTCGGGTCGTTCGTTTTTCATGTCGAAGACTCCGGGTTCCTCTTCCTCCTCGTCTTCGTACTCCTCCTCGATCTTGTCGAAGCGATCATCGAGCAGCGTGAGGCCCTCGTTTCGGACCATGGCGCTGCTGGACATGGACAGGCCTGTCATTTCTGTTCGGGCACCCTTTCCACGGCGCTTTCTTCGTCCGCGACGGGTGGTTCCTGTAGCAACAGAGAAGTCCGTCATGGGCCCAAGCCCGTCTCCCGCCTCCGAGGCTAGGTTATCGTCGTCATCACTATCATCTGCTGCTCGACTCTTTTCCTGCTCGATCTTGAACTTGCGGAAGGCAGTCTCCCACTCCTCCTCGCCTTCTCGAGGCTCCACGTGGACTGTAGTCTTCCCTGTCACTGTGTCGTCGGACACATTTCCGTCCAGATCAGAGTAATCGTCAGCATCAAAGTCGTCCCATTCGTCTGTCTCCCGCTCTCCGCTCTTCACGAGCGTCCCAAACAGCTCGTCCTCGTCCGAACCCTCCTCCACAAACTCCTCGTCCTCCAAGGCTTCGAGAACCTCTCTTAGATTCGGGTCCATGTCAGGCTGGAGCCCCGCCAATGCATCCGGCAGGTTCTGTTGGTCCTGGTACGTCCTCTTCACCGTCTCCTTGGAGGGCAGCACGTCTTCTGGCAATTGCGACTTCTCCTTGAACTCAATGCCTCCCTTCGGCTTTCGATCTAGATCCTTCTTCGCAATGAAAATCGCGTTTGGATCCTGGCCCATCGGCTTCAGATGCTGCATGTAGTCGTACTTCGAGTCGTCGTAGGTAATGCCGTACAGGGCGGCCTCACCCTCGTTCTCTCGCCATCCCTCCTTCTTGAACTCGTCCACATGCTCCTCCAGATCAGAAATCGTCTTTCCCTTGCTCCCTGTCCACTTGTTTTTTCGCTCGGTCTTTGCACTCGCCGAGTTCAGGTTGTCCGTCTTCACAAACACCCGCTCCGCTGCCTCCGGGTCGTTGTACAGCGGGTCCTCGTGTGATCTATGCAGCAGCGTATACGTCTGCGCATTCTTCTTGTCAATCCACCGTTTGGGCCCCATGCTTCGCTCCTGTCCTCCCTATCTATTAATCTCACTTATCTTTTCTTGATCCCAAATTTTTCAAAAAAAAAAATAAAATAAAAGCCGCACATAACCCTAACCCACAACGTTATCTTTTTGGGTTTTGCTGGGGGCACGCCCCCAGACCCCCTTGGTCGGCTTCGCCGAAAGTTGGGTGTGAAATTTTTTCTATACTTCATGTGTGGTTTGGGTTTAAGTACAGTTAGGTAGGATGTTGCCAGGTTGAAGGTCGAAATACAAACCCAATCGCTTTGGGTGTGGTTCTAAAAGCTTTACCCGGCGGAGCTTTGGTTGGTTGGACTGACTTGTTTTGTTCTTGTCTGTTGCAAAGAGCCAAAATAGTACGGTCTTAATACTAATTATAGGATAGATGTGTGATTTTCTCCCTTCTGCGAAGTACAATGCTGTTGTTTCTTTCTGGGAAATTAGCGTAAAAAACACTATACCAATACCTTCGAGTGAAGCGAGCCTTGGGGTCTGGTAGCGTGCTCCCCAAATCAGCTAGTCCTTGGTTATGGTTTAAATATTAACTCAGTCACTTTGACTGTTGTTCTTTTTTAAAGCGTCATGGGGGTGCAGGGGGCCGGTCCCCTGCAAAACACTAGCCTAGTGGTAGGTTTCTGGGGGCACGCCCCCAGGGCTCGCTTCGCTCGAAACCATGGGTCTATTTGATGAAGCCTCGCAGAGCCACGGGGACGCAGGGGGCTGCCCCCCTGCGATGCCTAAAAAAGAAAGAACCAAAATATTTGCCCTGCAAGACCTCTATTCGTTGAGCTGACATGTTCTGTTCTCTTCTGTTGCAAAGGGCAAAAATAGTACAGTTCTAATAGAAGAAGCAAAATAAGCGTTGGTTCTGCTTCGCAGAAGACCCTAGGCCACCTAACTCTCGGCGAAGCCGACCCAGGGGGGTCTGGGGGTTAGCCCTCAGTGAACGCCTTAATAGTAGCTAGATATAACTATAGGGTAGGTTTGTGATTTTCTCCCTTCTGTGAAGGAAAGTGTTTTTGTTTCTTCGGAAAAGTAGAGTACAACACTATTCCCATACCTTCGAGCTAAGCTACCCCAGGGGGTCTAGAGCGTGCCCTCAGAAATCGGCTAGTATGGGCTAGAATTTGAATATTCACTCTAATGCCTTAGGCCTAAAGAGAAGTGTTGCAATTGGCGGTGCTCCGAAATAAGCTCGGCGTCTACAGGCCTAGTGGGGGAGTTCATGCTAGTCATTTAGCAGAACTGCGATACGTAGGTGAACTAGGTTCAGCCTGAAGCCTAAACAATAGTGTGAGGGCGTTTTAAAGTAGCCTTCAGAAGATGTCCCGAATATGGTAACACCCTGCACACGGAAAGTAATACTCAATTGATCCGTTCGAACATTATTATTGCACCAACTGGCACTGGATTATAAAGAGAGCTACCCTTCATTAGACACTCTCAGAACGCTTAAATAGCTGTCGACTAAGCCAGCTGTAACCTACCAGCCGAATTAGTGAGTATTATGCTGAAGAGCGGTGTGGTATTCGGCCCAGCCAAAAAAGGCGACCATAGGCTGCTGGCGAGAAGTTTTCTGGGGGCACGCCCCCAGACCCCAGGGTCGGCTTCGCCAAGTCTCGGGTATGAAGTAGTCTTGTGCAAAGCAGGACAACCCTTCTTACTTCTTTTCTCGAAAAAGAAGAACACTACGAGACTAGGCTACTGTCCAGAAGTTGTTTTCTAATAGGAAGCATAGACCACTACCCATAACCCCGAGAGAAGCGAGCCCAGGGAGTCTGGGGGAATTCCCCCAGATAATGCGACCTACGCGTTGCTATTTTAGGTAGAGCACCTTTGTAAGCGCTTAGTCAGCTAGGGGCGAGACAAAAGTATAAAAGGGGCCTCCCCCTCACTTTCTTTTCTCTCTCAGCCCTCAACCTAGAGGACTCACTAGGTGCTTGGAACCATTATACTTCTTTCCTTTAGGCACCTTGATCATAACATCACAGACGAATGCAAAGTATCTCCGTTTGTATTCTTTTGTTAGAACTTTATTCACTGATTCTCCTTCTCATCTAAAGCATCCCCAGATCATTCTCTTTTCTGGGGGCACGCCCCCAGACCCCCAGGGCTCGCTTCGCTCGATGCTATGGGTAGCCTTCATTTCTTTCTATTTCTTGAAGCCTCGCAGAACAACGACAAAATACTCACCTACTAGGGCTCTCTGGGGGGGCCCGCCCTCAAACCCTCTGGACTAGCTTCGCCCGAAGTTTTGGGTAACATTAAGAGCTATTGGAGTGCAGGAAACTGGCCCCTTGCAATCTTAACCCAGACCTGTTTTCTGGGGGCAAGCCCCCAGACCCCCTGGGTCGGCTTCGCCGAGTTTTGGGTACAGTATATATATCTTAGTCTTAAAGAATTCCAACAATCGGGTTGTGGTTGATCGATGCAAGGTTAATAATATATTTAATGAACGGCACCAAGATCAGCCGTGCAGGATGTGGGTGCATGCATATCCGATCAAGGGGTGGATGAATGGTGAATTCAAGGGGTATTTGTCAGCGAAAATTGACCAGAAAAGTTCTTACCATATGTGAGTTGATTATTGTTAACCCAGTTTTGTGCATGGAATTAAAGAAGCCAATTGGCCATCACTAGAAAGGCTTTTTGATGCACGCCCTGACCCCCTCTGCTCGCTTCGCCCCTGTAGGTAAAGTACTGCCTTATTCCTCTCTATTTGATGAAGCCTCGCAGAGCCACGGGGGTGCAGGGGGCTGGCCCCCTGCAAACCTCAACGCAATAGCTGTATCATGCATTCGCGATCTAATCCATAAGCAAAACCATTATATAGTAAGAAGATCGGTTTATGCCAAAACGTTCCCCTCCCCAAACCTCGAGCGAAGCGAGCCCAGGGGGTCTGGGGGCGTGCCCCCAGAAAACGCCAGACCATTTCACCCAATCGATAATCTGTTATAAGTTTTGCCGTATATATCGGGGTTAGGGTTTGGGGACCGGGTGATTATATAATCGACATTCTTGTTTGTCCCAGATTTGATTTACTATAACCCACAGGAGAGCCCATGACGGATAAAATGGGCGCAGAAGACAGTAACAAGGATACTGGCAATGACCAGGGAGGCCGGGAGACGAATGAAGAGCTCAGCAGCAGTTTCCAGCCGGGCTCTCCGTTTCGTCAGGCCTCGTTGCGATTAGGCAGTCCGGTGCCCAACGCCTTAGGGGGGCTATCACCACACCAACCGGGCGTTGATGACGATGAAGCTGCGATAGAGGAGCAGATGTTGGATGACGATGCTCATTCTGCATCGCAGTTTGATATGCGACGGTCTCGCAGAGACTCGCCTGCCATGTCGGGCACGTCTCCCGGAGGTGCGGGGGGTCCATTGAACGACTCGGCAATGTCTGTGCATTCGGTGGACATTGACAACCCTGACCCAGAGGTGGTGAAGGTCGTGGGTCGACATCTGGTCAAGGATAGCGATATGGAGAATAACAATGGGTCGGATCAGCCTGAAAGCAGTGCAGCTGGGCCCAGTGGAGGGGGTGACGATGAAGCTGGCAACGCGGTGGACGACAAGTTCACGTCGCTGCGATTGCAGGGTGGTGATATTACTCGCCAGCTGTACAATTGGCAACGGGAGCACGAGGAGGGCGAGGCTGCGACGAAGCGTGGCCGATCAAGGTCCTTTGATATCCCGCGATCGCCGCCTCGGGGGCCTCATGAGGAGGTGTTGGATATAAAGAACATCAAGGCTCCAGGAGGCTTCCGAAGAAACTTTATTGTGAACAAAGTGCAGGCTCAGGATCCGGAGTCGCTGACTAATGGCCGTCGACCCGCGTTCCTGACGCGCAACTTTATCGAGTTTTTGAGCATTTATGGGCATTTTGCAGGTGAAGAGCTTGAGGACGATGAGATGGATGATTATTCGTCCGAGGTGACCTCGCAATCCGGTGATGGTGAGGGTGTGGATGAAAGAACTGCTCTTTTGTCCTCTGGAAGACGCAGAGAGACCCCTAGAAGACACATGCGTAGAAAGTCGAGTCATGCAGCGCCTGGAAATGCGTCTGTCACCAAGGTGGTGTTGCTCATCTTCAAGAGCTTTGTGGGGACGGGTATTCTCTTTCTTCCCCGAGCCTTCTTCAACGGAGGAGTGCTCTTTTCACCCCTGGTTCTACTGCTGGTCTCAATGCTCTCTGTGTGCTGCTTTGTGCTGCTGATCCACGCCAAAGAGGCTGTTGGAGTCAACAGCTTTGGTGATGTGGGCGGAGCCCTGTATGGGCCGAAGATGCGGTACATGATTCTCATGTCGATTGTATTGTCGCAAATCGGCTTCTCCGCCGCATACATTGTGTTTACATCAGAGAACCTTCGTGCGCTTATATTGTCGCTCTCCAAGCATCAATACGACATGAGCATCCAGGCGTTGATCTTTCTACAACTCATTCTGTTCATGCCATTGGCCATGATCAGAGATATTGCCAAATTGTCCGGTACAGCGCTTGTCGCCGATTTCTTCATCTTCCTGGGTCTCATCTATCTCTACGCGTGCTACGTGGGCAACATTGCAGCCGACGGTGTGGCCGATGTGAAGCTCTTCCAGGAGGAAACATATACTCTCTTCATTGGCACCGCGATCTTCACCTTTGAAGGCGTAGGTCTCATCATCCCCATCCAGGAGAGCATGAAACAGCCCAAAAAGTTCCTCCCCGTCATGTGTTCTGTCATGGTTGTCATCACACTCATCTTCGTCTCTACAGGCACCCTAGGCTATGCGGCCTATGGGTCCAACGTCAAGACAGTAGTCATCCTCAACCTCCCACAAGACAGCCACTTTGTGAACGCAGTGCAGTTGCTCTACTCGCTGGCAATCATCCTCTCCACGCCGCTCCAGCTCTTCCCCGCGATCAGAATCATGGAAAACGGGCTCTTCATCCGCTCCGGCAAATACTCCAAAAAGATCAAGTGGGAAAAGAACTTCTTCCGCGCAGTAGTAGTGCTCATGACCGCCTGCATCTCTTGGATCGGCGCAGACGACCTCGACAAGTTCGTGTCCCTCACAGGCTCGTTCGCGTGTATCCCCCTGGTGTACATTTATCCCCCCCTTCTCCACATCAAGTCCAGGGCAAACACCATCTGGCTCAAAGCCCTCGATATCTTCCTCCTCGTCCTCGGCTTCTGCGCCATGATCTACACTACCTCAAACACTCTAGCCTCCTGGTTGCATGGTTAATTATTACTTAATATACTAATCCAAATCTACATCATTATATCATATCCTTTTTCAATACAATCTATTTACCTATTGTTCTTTTTCCAGAAAAGAACAAAAAGCGTAGCTTTGCGAGGCTCCCTAGTGTTGTGTAAGCTGTTATTCCTATTCGTTGAAGCCTCGCAGAGCCACGGGGGTCTGGGGGCTGGCCCCCAGAAAGGGTCTGAAGGTATCTACATTCGAGGTATTGTAAAGAACCAAAAAGAGTAGCTCTGCGAGCGCCGTGGGGTTGTATAGATTATGTGCGTGCGCAATATATCGCTCTTTAGCAGAAAATTGACCAGAGAGCTTAGTTTTAGCTCGACGAATCTTCCTAGGGTTATCAATAACTAGGTACGTTTCATGAGCCATGAATGATGTTTTGATGATTGGGGATTATAAGAGGAGCTCGAATGCCTACGCATACGTATACTGACGCATCGAGAACGTTTATATACGTCTTTGTATAGTGCTATCACATGCTTGTTCAGGGTTTCCTAATAAAATTGTACGTAGCGAATCCCTTTAACTACCGTATACATTATATTGCAGCTCTAGTTTCATTTCGATCTATGGATATCGCGCTTAGAAGTACGCTTGTTTGCATGCATGGTATACGTAGTAGATCTAGAGTTCGGTATCGGCTTATAGATTTTTTTGCTCAGAGACCCGAGGTATTCTGACTACTTGAAATTAAAGATGGTCGGCTCGCAAGGAGGCCTTTTATGCACACATGTACATGACAAAGCTACAAAAGATAGTTCGAGGCACGTAAGCCTATGGGCCCGGTAAGACAGTAATTAAGGCATTCGAATTCAGACAATAGATATATATATAGTTAGCGCTAGCGTTTTCATGATCAAGCAATATTATTCAACGTTAACCATAGGGCGATCTGGCTCGATTATATACAGTTGATACTACACAAAATAATTCAAATCAAGAGCTAGTATTAGTTAATTCGTGACGTAGCTTAACCCCTGGCCTTGCGCAATGTGCAAAAGATTAATTTTCGGAGCACCGAAGTGAAAACGTATAGCGCCAGTTAGTCCTACAATTACTCTTCCACCGAAAGCTTAAGGTATATATTACTTTTTAATTAATTAGGCCTAATTAAATATGTTTTAACTTAAGCTCCTCTAGCTACTAAACTACATCTGCTAAGACATAGTTCAGCTTTAGTCCTCCGGGTGTCTCGCTGAGCTATACATTGGTAGATTCCTTCATACCCTTTCTGGGGGCCAGCCCCCAGACCCCCGTGGCTCTGCGAGGCTCCAACGAATAGTAAGAATAGCTTATACAGCCCCAGGGAGCCTCGCGGAGCTACGCTTTTTGGCTATTTTTCCAGAAAAAGGACAAACTCACACGTAGAAAACTTTCTGGGGGCCAGCCCCCAGACCCCCGTGGCTCTGCCAGGCTTCAACGAATAGAAAGAATGGATTCACTATTCATACAACCCTAGGGAGCCTTACAGAGCTACGCTTTTTGGTTCTTTTTCCGGAAAAAGAACGATCTCACACGTGGGAGTTTCTCCCCTGATCAGTAAGGTCAGCATAGCAGCCAAAAAGCCCATATCATGGGTGCGTGTGCCCATGACTGGAACGCAATAAAGCCAAGTCAATTATCAACTAGCTGTGCGAAACCATAGGTCAGGACACAACTACGTACGGCAATCTGAGTCCCAACGAACAGGACTATCTGCACAAGTACTCGGATCTGCTGGTGGACTACAAGGGCGAGTGGACAGACATTGATCTCACAGGCTCGACCGAGCCATCAAAGGACCTATTTATCGACGTCAGAGTGTTGAAGGACGCCGAAGAAATCCAGACAGAATACGGCGTGTTCAATCTGACAAAAGACAGTCAATTCTACGTTCGCCATGCTGATGTCCAACGCCTCATCCAACAGGGCTATCTTCAAATGCTCTGACCTTTATACTGACCTGAACTAATAGACCATCGCCAAGTCATTTATTTCCTTTTCGGTGAGTCTTTTGAACTACGGCCTATGTTGTTCTTTTTCCAGAAAAAGAACCGAAAAGTGTAGTTCCGCTTCGCGGAATGTGTGTTGGCCCAACGCTTAGCAAAGACTAGTAGATCATCGCCGAATCATTTCTTTCCCTCTTCAGGAATAAACTCGAGGAGCTGAGCTCTGCGAGTCCTTTGAACCACCGGCCATGTTGTTTTTTTTTCCAGAAAAATAACCAAAAAGCGTAGGTTCCGCTTCGCGGAAGGTTTGTTGACCCAACGCTCGCAGCGAAGCTAGCTATAGGCCCTAGTCTCAGCTTCGAGCTACAACGTAGTATCCTATATATCTACCTGTGGTTTGGCCTAGATAAAGCTTCGGCTACCAGAACCAGGCCTATAGGGCGGTCTTCATCAGGACACTCCGCAAATAAGAGACTAGGCAAGCATTATGGCTTTGTGGATAAACCCCCACGTCGGACCGAGTCGGGGACATCACAACATTTGACTTGATTGTTGCCATGGCAACGTTATCTGTGCTGGGAGATCGACAGGTCGGTGATGACGTTGTAGGTGAGGTTGAAGAAAACAACTGCAGAGAATAGTTGAGATGATGGACAGAGCAAAGGGTGGTAGAACTGTATCCGATAGTGCTATCAATGGAGAGAGTATCAATGGCGAGAGTAACGGTTTGGAGAAACCTTTGAATGAGAACTATCTTTGTTTAAGGTTTTCCGAGAAAGGGTGGAAGAGTAAAATAGAGGACGCGATGTCAGCGTCTAAAAGGGGGGACGGAGACTTTGTGATTGAGTTTATAGAATGCAAAGGAAAGTTTATGGATTACGTTCATTGGTATTTGCAGCGCTTCGTTCAAAAGAAACATCTTTTAACCGCAGACTTCGACAAGTCTATCTGCATCGCGATAATGCCAGGTGACGAACACGAATTAGCTGTCCGTCAGTATGAAAAGGCGGTCTCAAACAATCTCGAAGCTGTTGGTCCCGGCGTATCTGACCTCTGTTTCTTCCTGGGATCTGCAGACGTGGGATTGTCTGGATACAAGAAACAACCCGACAACTCTTATAAACCAACGATGGCTGAAATATTGAGGGCAGTCCATGGAAGAGAAATGACCATTTCCTCCGCCATGGAATACGCTGTGTCTCAACCACAGGGTAGTCTTGATGAAAAAGCCAAACGCTTCTTCTGCAAGAGTCAGTTTCAAGTGGAGAGTGTTGTGTTGATGAAGTGTTATGAACAATCTCTGAAGGCGTACTCTTACGATTTCTCTCCAGAAAGAATACTCGCAATGGTCC
>JAJMDO010000334.1:0-13973 GCA_030573635.1 Blastobotrys ciferrii
AAAAAAAAAAAAAAAAAAAAAAAAAAAAAAAAAAAAAAAAAAAAAAAAAAAAAAAAAAAAAAAAAAAAAAAAAAAAAAAAAAAAAAAAAAAAAAAAAAAAAAAAAAAAAAAAAAAAAAAAAAAAAATCGAAAAGCGCAGTGCTGCTCTGCAGCTGCCGCCGCCAAGATAATTACATGCGTTTAAAATCGGGGCTGAATTCCACCTATTACTTTCTGTAACTGAAATGGTTATTAGCGACTAGTTCTGGTTCCACTATTGTTTTCATTACGCGTTTCAACATTGTTCTATACCCCAATCCTCCGCGAAGCGGACCCAGAGAGTCTGGGGGCGTGCCCCAAGAAAACCTCCACTAGCACCGTCAACTAAAAACAAACATCGTTAAAAAATGCATACAAAGTTCTCAGGTCGGGGTATTAATCAGTTCATTTATGGCTCTCTCGAGGTAGTGTCCTGTCGTGTTATGGTTCGCATCCAGTTCGTGGAAGACAGGCTGGGGGAGCTGATCAGCCATATAACGTATCATGGCAATTGGTGCGCTGGTATCATTACGTCCATGCCAAATTCGGATGCCGCTGTAAGCGACTTTATTCAACGGGAACCCCCAGTCCTGTGACAGGAGACCTGCTTCCTGGACAACTGCCCTGGAATTTTGCGCAAAGGCCTCGAAATACGTGCTTAGAAGGCGTTTCCGTATGTCTTCAGCCGTCAAATGGTCTTCGTTGACGTTTTCCAGTTCAGTCGGCTTCTTGAGCTGCATGCTTTCGATCCAACCATCCAGCCGCCTAGTAACGGGTCCGGTTTCTATAATCCACCGAAGACTATAAAACAGGGGATCCAACACCGCCTCTAGGGCTCGGGGGCAGTTAATAGCTGCTCGAGATAAAACCTTCCGGGTTAGAGTCACGTCCCCAGTCCCCGCGACCCACGGAGGCGCCCCCGCCAGCACCCCCACCCCCGATAGCATATCTGCCGGCAGCAAGTAGGCACATGCAACGGCATACGGACCACCTCCAGAACAGCCTAATACTGCGAACCGTGACAGACCTAGGTGTGAAACGAGCTGCCGTACATCAGCTGGCCAATCCAAGATCGAGCGATTCGGCTGATAGCTCGACAACCCGAACCCCGGTCGATCAGGAACAATGAGACGAAGCCGGTTTCTCCGAGGCCAGTCACCAAAGCTCCAGCCTTCAAAACGGGAGGACGGATATCCATGGAAGTAGAGAAGTGGTATCCCATCCTGAGCTCCGTATTCCGCGTACCCTAGGACCCTGCCATCACTCAACGTCACCGTTTGGTCACGACGCGTCTCCTCCAAAACGTCCACTGATGACGTACTATTCGAAAACAGACGAAACTTTAGTAGTTCCTTGCTGCCGCGTCTAGCTGCACAAAAGACTGAAGTAGTGATATACGGCACCATTTGTATTGTGCGCACGGGGTGGTCAACAGCTTATAACTCCTAGCACAGGTAAAACCTACCCCTGAATTTCCCTACTTAGGTTTTGCACAGGAATTTATTAATTATATTAATTTGTGGGGGCATGCCCCTAGACCCCCTGGGTCGCCTTCGCCGAGAGTTGGAATCTATTCGATGAAGCCTCGCAGAGCCACGGAGGGGTGGTCCCCTACAAACCTAACCCAGTCGTAGTTTTTCTGGGGGCACGCCCCCAGACCCCCTGGGTCGGCTTCGCCGAGGGTTGGGATCTATTCGATGAAGCCTCGCAGAGCCACGGGGTGCAGGGGCTGCACTCTGCAAACCTAACCCAGAACTACTTTCTGGGGACATGGTTTTGCTTGGTCAAAGTAGGAGTACGATGAGTTATAGTTTTTCTAACTTGTGAGGTAGTCGATATTAGCGACAACTACAAAAAATACATCGAATACATATAATTAATCCGATGAAGTCATTATTTTTCCACAAATATAAAGAAGCAACGCTCGTTATTATTATTATTTTTTTTTTTTTTTTTTTTTTTTTTTTTTTCAAGGGGTGATTCTGCGCCCAAAATCTCGGGGAAGCAGGCCCTCCATATTATACAATTGATCTAATTTTTGCAGAAGCAGGTCATACTGTACCCTATTTCGGCAAAGCCGACCCAGGGGGTCTGGGGGCATGCCCCCAGAAGAACTCTACGTTGAAACGGTTTCTGGTTTACAGAAAAGAAGCAAGAGTTTTTCTGTTTCGCAGAAGACCGCTTTGGTGCCCATAATCCGTAAAGCGGACCCTGTGGGTTTGGGAAGATCACTCTCATATAACACCAGACGTGTAAATGCCTCGGAGTTTGGCTTTAAAAATGTTGTTGGAGAGATGTTCCGAAATTCCCCTGAGTAAGGTGGGGTAGAAAAAAAGTGGGGGTATAAAGATGTCCCGGGGCGGAGGAGCGTTCGGCCGAGGGACCCCGCAATTCCGAACGACTATAAAAGGCCGACCCGACCCGCACATGGAAGCTGACAAAAAGCATAGAATGGTTGCAAAGTTCCCCACTATCAAGGCCGTCAGGACCTTCATATCAGGTCCTGGTGTTGGCGGCGACTACCACGATGTCGAGAAGGGACACTGGCTCATCGATCACAAGTTTTCCACCCCGATGAGCCGTTATCCCGAGTTCTCCAAATCCCGTACTGACTTTGGAATCAATGTCCTAGGCTCCTTCATGGTCGAAATTGAGGCCACTGACGGCACCAAGGGCTTTGCTACCGGATTTGGTGGTCCTCCCGGCTGCTGGCTCACTAAGCAGCATTTTGAAAGATTCCTCATTGGTAGCGACCCACGCGACACAAATAGACTCTGGGATCAAATGTATCGGGCATCTCTGTTTTACGGTCGAAAGGGTCTAACTGTGGCCGTCATCTCCGTTATTGACTTGGCCCTGTGGGATCTGATTGGAAAGATTCGCGGGGAGCCCGTGTACAAGATGATTGGCGGGGCTGTTCAGGAACGAATCAACTTCTACTGCACTGGATGCAACCCAGCGGCTGCTAAGAAGATGGGTTTCTGGGGAGGCAAGGTCCCACTTCCATACGGCCCTGACGACGGCCATGAAGGCCTCAAAAAGAATGTCGAATTTCTCCGAAAACACAGAGAAGCTGTGGGGCCCGATTATCCTCTAATGGTCGATTGCTGGATGTCACTTACCGTTCCCTATGTTATCGACCTCGTCAATGCCACGAGGGACCTCAACATCAACTGGTTCGAGGAAACCCTTTCCCCAGACGACACCGAGGGTTACGAACAGTTGAAGCGTGCCGTTCCATTCATCAAGCTAACAACCGGTGAACACGAGTACACCAAGTACGGGTTCCGAAAGCTCATTGAGGGCAGAAACATCGATATCATCCAGCCCGATATCATGTGGCTCGGAGGCCTCACTGAATTGCTCAAGGTTACCGCCCAGGCCGCTGCATACGACATCCCCGTTGTTCCACATGCCTCGGGCCCATACTCCTACCACTATGTCGCGTCCCAAGCTAACACCCCCTTCCACGAATACTTGTCCAACTCGCCAGACTCCACGTCCATCCTCCCAGTCTTTGGAAAGCTCTTTGTCGACGAGCCAATGCCAATCAACGGCTACCTGGAGGTCTCCAAACTCGACAAGCCAGGCTTTGGTCTGACTGTTAACCCCGACGTCGAGCTCATCTCAGGCGATAAACTGCTCTGTCCGGCCCCTGAAAAACCATTCAAGGTCCAAAACGGAAATCAACACGAAAACGGCTCCACCAACGGTCACTAGATATATTGCATAGTTCTTTTGATAAATGATCTGAAACGAACACCTGTACTACAGTTCTTTCCAGAAAGCCCTCTGTTCTGCGAAACGGAAGGATCAAAATCTCTAAGCTGTGTTAAAGCAACAGGTGGTTTTCTTCTTTTCAAGAAAAGAAGCAAAAGCATTTTTTCCGCTTCGCGGAAGGCCTCGAACAGCTCTCAAGTGTACTCGTTGAAGGACTTGGCATTGATCCGAGTTTTGTTAAAGCATTTATGAGTTGATCTTGAGACATAATCTATCGTTTCCGAATATCCGGGGACTTAGATCTAACTCTGTTAATGTTCCATTATGCTATAAGTGAGCTTATCTAGCTTCATGAGGTTTATTCAGGGCGTGGGCTGGTCTGAATCTAGATTCTCCTTAATCGTCTGCACCCTTTTACCTACAAACCTTCCTTCATACAACGCGAAATAAGCCTCGCAGAGCCAGGGGGTGCAGGGGGCTAGCCCCCTGCAAAATAAATAACCCAGAAGTGCTTACCTAGTATGAAACTTGATCTGCATTTTCAGCTTCCCGTCACGTGCTCAACTGCTTTGCATGTCCCTGCATATCACCGTCAACTTGACAACTTCAACCCTTACATGCATGCATACGTCTTGGATACACTTAACTTGTAATCGGGAGCTCTGCTCACATCTAGGCGTTGCTATTGTTGACTAGCACGCCGATCGACGTATCTTTTAGTTATGAATTAGCGTACTCTAAAAAGATCCTAGCTGACCAGAAAGGCTATTTGGCGACTATAAGTTAGTAATACGTGTTCTCAGAAAGACCAACGTCTCAACGTCCTATATATGTTCCAATCCTGATGCAGCACTGATTTCTCTCTTGGTTCGCTTAGTCCACGCAGGCCTAACTGTTTTAGGTTTACGTACCATACATTGAAGATCCAGGTGCAGCTCTAAAATTTCTGACTGAAAAGGTCAGAGCAAAACTCCGCGAAGCGGACCCAGGGGGCCTGGGTTTGTTTAAGCGGCGCCTCTTCTTTTCTGGAAAAGATCAATACCTCGATCACGATTACTAATTAGCAGGGGAACAACAAAAACAATCTATTATACAGCCTCTACATGTTCAACTTGTTTGGTTTTCTCCTCAAGGTGGTAAGATTCCAAAGCGCGACGTTCCGCAGCAGTTTGGTATTTGCGGAATCTGCGTGTGTTCACATGGTTCATGAACATTTCATCGAGTTCCTCATACGTTCGACGTCTGGTTTCAGGGACATAGAAGAATGCTAATGCAACCCAGACCAACATGATTGCGCCAAAGATGAAGCCTACTTTTGCTTTGAGGTTTCCGTATCCCGGATTGATGATGTATGGGCAGACAAATGTCCACATTGTTAGGATGGCGTTTTCAAGGCACATGGCGATAGCCAACGTCTTGGTCCTTAGCACAGATGTGGGGATTTCGCCAGCAATGATGTATGCCATGGCACCGACTCCGGCGTTGAAGAAAAAGTTGTACATGGTCAAGAAACCCACTGCTGCAGTTGCTGCACTGTGGATTTCAGGGAAGCAGCCTGCAATTGCCATGCAAAACAAAAGGGTGCACAAACCAATGCAACCAGCAAGGAACATTGGTCGACGGCCTACAAAGTCTGAAATGAGAAACGCAGTGATGGTTCCGGTAATGGAAAGAATTTGGGATCCAATTTGAATCAAGAATGATTGCTTGTCTGTCACTCCCATGTATTGATACATAAGAGGGCCATAGCTGTTGACAAAACCCAAACCGGCCATTGGTTGTCCCACAAACACAATGACTGCAATGAGCGTTCGGCGTAGGTTCGTTCCTCTGAAGCATTCAATAAATGAATCACCATCTTCTTTTGTTTCTGCCTCAGCAAGTGTGATCTTGATACGTTCCAAGTGGCCTTCGGCATCAGACTTTTCAGTGTACATTCGCTGTAGCGACTTTCTAGCCTGGTCAGCCTTGCCCTTCTTGACCAGATGGACTGGAGATTCTGGCATGAAGAATTGAAACACAAACCCAACACCCGCGAATCCCCATTGTGCACACACAAGAGATTTCCACGCCCAATCAGATGTCCAGGTGCCCGTAGAATTAGCCATAATTGCGCAGATGAACGGACCAATACATTGCGATAGATTACAGAACCCTGTGGTAGACGCTCTAATGGCCAGAGGGGAAATATCGGCAATATATGCAGTACAAAGGTTCATCATGATTCCAATGGCCACGAAATTGACCATTTTGCCTGCAAAGAACATTTGAATAGACGTGGATGCAAACTCAATGCCAATGGAGGCAATATTAACAGCAGATGCCCCAATCATGACCCATTTGTATCCAAATTGATCAGCTAATACAGAAGCAACCCAGGCACCGGCAATACCCGCAGCCAATGGTCCTCCACTCAGTGCCGATTGCCATCTTGTGTCAATATAATACCCATCATCTTGGTAAACACCAAACCGCCGCTTAAACTGCGTAACACTAATCAACGTTCCAGAAGCCTGATTTTCAAATCCGCGGATAACAAGCATCCATAGCATCAACCCAATCCATCCCAAAAGCTTCGGGTCCTTCCTCAACGTCTGCCAATAGGTCCGACTATGCTCCTGCTGTTGAATAGCCCGTCCATGAATCTCTTCCACTCCCTCAACCTTTCCTTGATCGGCACTCATGTTGTTTCACTGATCTAATGCATCCACACCCGGCTATTTATGCATCTCTTGAAATGTGGGGTAAACCCCGCCCAACGTTCAATGTCTCAGAAATGCCCTTACCATATACAAGAAACTCACTCATCTATTCAAACCATATGCCCCAGACCATAGTCTCTTTCAATCGTAAGGATGTTATACGCTCAGCTGAGGGTCTATTGGGTCTACAAGCCACGCCCCAGTGCCGGAGGTCGGCTTCTCGAATTAGATTATTCTTTGTCAAGCGAAAAAATGATTGCACGAACCCAGAAATGGTCTTTTTTTTCCAAAAGTAGACGCAAAAATGTTGCTCCGCTTCGCGGAAAACCCCGAGATTTAGCAGTTTTACTCTTTTTCCAAACAAAAGACAAAGCACTGTTTCTCGGAGTCTCGGTCAAACGTCAACAAAGCGGGCCTGGGTGTCTAAGGAATTTGTATCGTTAAAGACAGGGTCTATTCCACCTTGCAGATCCTGGATTGTTTACGTCTTCCGCGTAAAGAAACAATTCTTTTCCTGAAAAGAACTCTCCTCATACAGAAGGCCCTACTTTACCCACTTTTCGGCGAAGCCGACCCAGAGGGTCTGGGGGCGTGCCCCCAGAAATTAAGCAGAAAACAACACGCTTTTTCCGGTTGGACTAATATTAGACCGGTTTAGCTCCTTATTGTGATGCGGCGGCTCGCTATAATGATGGTCCGATTTAAAGTTGTATAATGCGGGGATTGTGGGGTTGGTGTGGGGTAGCGGAGAACGATAGGCCGGCGGGGGGTATATAAAGTTAGTGAGACACAACCTTGGGTCGAAAAACTACAATGGTTCGGGTTTACTCAATCCTGGTTGAATACCACCAAGGTGGTGATGTTATTGGGATCGGAGAATGTACTCCGCGCCTGTCGTGGAAGGTTGATGCCGGTGAGAGCAAGGGCTGGCGTCAGAAAGCATACGAATTAAAGATCAAGTCTGATGGTGGTGATGAGCTTTATAACGGAGTGGTTGAATCGACTGAATCTGCATTTATTGAATGGCCCGCGGAGCCTTTAAAGTCTCGGGAAAGGGTGCATGTTTCCGTTAGAGTCCAGGGAGCGGAAGATGACAATTGGTCCGCATGGAGCGCGCCTGTGTTGATTGAGATGGGGTTGCTTGATAACTCAGAGTTTGATGCCAGTTTTATTGGCAAGGATGAGCCGACTGATTTGCGGGAGGCGCTTTTCCGGAAGCAATTTCAAGTCAAGGGATCGATTGCCCGGGCTCGCCTTTATAGCAGTGCTAGAGGGGTTTATGAAGTGGAAATTAATGGAAGGATTGTTGGAAAGGACGCATTGAGCCCAGGATGGACTTCGTACAACCATAGAATTGTTCAGAGGACTGATGATATTGGTGAGTTGTTGGCCAGTGGAGAGAATGCAGTTGGAATTCGTCTTGCCAATGGTTGGTATTCTGGTAGACTGGGGTTTGAGGGAGGTGTTACGAATGTCTATGGTGATGTGGATATGGCTGTTGCTCAGCTTGAAATTACATATACCGATGGGTCTGTTGTAAAGGTTGGAACCGATGAGTCTTGGCAGTGGACGCATGGACCTATATTAACGGCAAGTCTGTATGACGGTGAAAAGTATGATGCCACACAAGAAATTGCTAAATGGTCCTGTGTGGATTGTTCTACTTCCGGATGGAGAAAGGTCAAGACGTATCCAATTAACGTCCCCGTTACCCCGCCAGTTGCACCGCCTATTAGATGTACGGAGGTGCTGAGACCAAAGGAGATCTTCAAGTCTGCCTCGGGAAAGACGGTAGTGGACTTTGGACAGAACTTTACCGGGGTTGTGCACATGCGAAAAACAAAGGCACCAAAGGGGCATAAAGTGACCATCTATCATGCAGAGGTGATGGAGGACGGTGAGCTAGGGACTAGACCGTTGAGAGACGCCAAGTGTAAGGATGAATATGTGTTTAAGGGTGATGACGAGGGAGAATCTTGGACACCACGCTTCACTTATCATGGCTTTAGATACATCCAGGTTGACAATTGGCCTGGCGAGTTGACTTTGGAGTCGCTTTGTGCCGGGTTGTATAACACTGACTTTTCAAAGACTGGCTGGTTTGAATGTTCCAACAAGCTGTTGAACCGATTACATGAAAACGTCTGCTGGAGCATGCGAAGCAACTTTACCTCTGTGCCCACAGACTGTCCACAGCGAGACGAGCGATTGGGATGGACTGGTGACATTCAATTGTTTGGACCAACCGCCAATTATCTTTACCAATGTCAGGGGCTGCTGAAAAACTGGCTGATTGACCTAGCGGATGAACAGTCGGATTTTGGCACCCCGCCCGTCGTTTGCCCTACCCCATTGCACAAGTACGAGAATTTTTGGGGAAACAGGCCAGTAGCCGCTTGGCAGGATGCAACTGTTCTTGTTCCATGGCATGTCTATCAACAAACCGGAGACAAGGAGATTCTTCGGGCTCAATACAAGAGCATGTCTGGGTGGCTTGAGCAGATCCCAAGAGACATGAAGGGCGAGTTTTGGGATCCCAGTGTTCTTCAACTTGGAGACTGGTTGGATCCAGACACTCCCCCCGATAATCCAGGAAAAAGCAAGACTGATGCGGACATGGCTGCCAACGCTTATCTAGTTCAGTCAACGGAAATTGTCGCCCAAACTGCCAAACTGCTCAATTACCCCGAGGATGCAGAAAAGTACGCCAAACAGACACAAACCCTTCGTCGCCGATTTGCTCATGAATACATCACCCCCGCTGGACGAACAATTAGTCAATCACAAACTGCCTATGCTCTTGTCATAACCATGGGTCTCTTGGACGGTGAAAACGGATCCCTGTGGAAGCCATGTAGCCCTGAAAAGCTCAAGGTCGCTGGAGATATGCTGGCCAAGATTGTCAAACAAGACGCATGTCAAATAGGCACCGGCTTTCTGGGTACACCCATCATCTGCGATGCGCTGGTCCTCACTGGACACACGGACCTTGCTTACAAGATGCTTCTCAACGAAAAGAACCCCTCCTGGCTGTACCCCGTAACCATGGGTGCAACCACCACCTGGGAACGTTGGGACTCCATTCTACCAAATGGCAAGATCAACCCTGGTGAAATGACCTCCTTCAACCATTATGCCTTTGGTGCTGTCGCCAACTGGATGCACCACGCAATTGCCGGAGTCCAACCTACCGCCCCTGGCTGGAAACACGTCTTGATCAAGCCCCTCTTGGGAGGTGAAATCACCCATGCGTCAACCACCCATGACTCCATCTACGGCAAGATCTCCTCCTCCTGGAAAATCGAAAACTCGGCCTTTTCAATCTCCATCTCGATCCCTCCAAACGTGACGGCTGTCGTCCACCTCCCCGATAATACAACCCACGACATTGGCTCCGGTAACCATTCATATAATGTACATTTACCTTGAAAATATACTGCATGTGTTCGTCTGGTCAGTTTTCTGGGGGCGTGCCCCCCAGACTCCCTGGGTCTGCTTCGCGGAATTTGCCGTATCTTCGTTTCTTCTTCTCTCTCGTATTGGGCCCCCAAGCTCCTCCCCCAGAAAACAGAAAAACAACTAGGTGAGGTTTGCAGGGGCCCAGCCCCCTGCACCCCCGTGGCTCTGCGAGGCTTCATCGAACACTACCCATAATCTCGAGCGAAGCGAGCCCAAGGGGTCTGGAGGTGTGCCCCCAGGAAAACAACACCTGAGTTAGGTTTTGCAGGGGGCCAGCCCCCTGCACCCCCGTGGCTCTGCGAGGCTTCATCGAATAAATCCCAACCCTCGGCGGAGCCGACCCAGGGGTCTGGGGGCGTGCCCCCAGAAAAACAACGCCTGGGTTAGATTTTGGCTCTGTGAGGCTAGATCGAATAGATCCCAACCCTCGGCGAAGCCGACCCAGGGGTCTGGGGTAGTGCCACCAGAAATTCCCCCGTTGTGAGTTGGGTGTCACGTGACTGATTGTTGCCGTGGCAACGGATGGGAAGAAGACGATAAGGGGACAAGACAAGGGACGAGAGATTAGAGGCCAAGAATGACAGGGTGTAGAGAGGGATATAATGGGGGTGGTCGAGGCGTGTGGCGCCGGTACATGACGGCGATGCTTGTCTGGGTGTGTCTGGTGGCGTTGTGGTCGTTGTATGGCGTATATGGGGGTGAGGATGCTGTGGAGCTGTTGGGGGAGAGGGGAGGAAGGAGGATATTTGAAGTGACAGAGCCTAGTGAGAGTTTTGGAAGACCTGTGGGGAAGACAGTGTTGGTTGATCACGTGTTTGAGAATTCGTGGGGGAAGCCGTTTGAGGCAGAGTATGTCCCCCCGCCACCCACCACAGAGTTTAGTCACGTGAAGCTTATCCTGCAGGGGAGCACCCACGGGGTCCAGTTTGATCGGCTGGCCCACCTGTTTCTGGGTGGGAGCGAGATTTGGCGCACGTCCACTCCGGAGCCTGGCGGCAAGAGCATTACGTGGGACTACGTGAAGGATGTTTCAGCCTACGCTCCACTGTTCAGGGAGCGCCAGAGGGTGCGTTTCTGGCTGAACAATGTGGTGGATGGGCGGTACACTGGTCCGCTCAAGGTCCGGATCACAGCCTACTTCTATAACCCGCCCAGGAGGGAGCCCTCTGTTTTGAACACGTGGCAGGATCGGGGCCTACCGGCGAGCCGAGTCCGACCGTTATTGGCTGGAGGCCGATGTTGGGAGTTGAAGGCCTCAAACGAGGCTCGGGTAGAGATCGACAGTGTGGCGCGTAACGCCACCCGGGTGGCGGTGCAGGTGTTTGCAAGTGGCAATGCACGGGAGGAGTTTTGGTACTCGCATCTGCTTGATGAGTATGCGGACAAGTTTTCGTCTGATGTGAACGACTTCGGCGGCCACGGCCCTGTGCGGTACGTGGAGGTGGCTGTTGATGGGTATATAGCGGGAGTAGTAACGCCGTTTGCTGCGATATACACTGGTGGCTTGTCTCCGGCTCTATGGAATCCTATTGTAGGGATCAAGACGTACGACCTGCCGTCGTACGTAGTGGATCTGACGCCGTTCCTGCCGTTGTTGTGGTCGAAAAAGAGCACGATTGGGCTGCGGATTGTCAATGGGCTGGACAAGCATGGAGTTGATTCCAACTGGCTTGTGAGTGCAAACCTGCTTGTGTGGGAGGTTCCCCACGTGCATGGAACGGGCCAATCGCTTGAATACAAGCGAGACGACCGTCATCTAAAGACCGGGTACCTCTCGCATGACAAACGAGCCCTGAACCAGATTGTGGCGAGCCAGCAGTCTGTGCGGAACCGTGCCCAGCTCTCGTTCGCAGACCAGGGCTCGTTTGAATACTCGTGGCTCCAACGAGCCGGCGTGAGCAACGTGCAGAGCGTGGGCAACGGAGGAACCGACCAACAGATTGCCCTGGCCACATATGGAGACGACCGAGTCTTTGTCGACGACACGCCCGTTTCGGACATTGCCTTTTCCTACCCCATGGTCCTGTCCACCAAGCTGACCGACAAGAAGGACGGATACTCCATCACCCTGGGGCGCGAGTACCGTGTGACAGATGGATCCCGGTTCGTGAACATCGGTCTCAACGCGTCTTCTGTATCATACATCCAGGGAAGCCGCTTCCTCGGAGGCTCAGCAGCTACCGAGGTCGAATACGAATCAAACAGGTTCTACCAACATGTCAAGGCAGTGAACGGATCCGTCGTAGACAACCACTACGTCCCACAAACAAAGACGCCTCGTCCAAACACACTAACAACCCTGACCGAGCTCACGGCCCGACGTCTACTGGGTCCAAAGCTCGACACCGCCCAGGCCTTTGCACAAACCAAAAGCCTCTTTGACAAACTCCTCCCATCCTCACTCCATTATCTCTTTGTCACAAACTCCACATCCCCGTCTAAAGACCCTCAGCCCCATGATTTTGTAGGTAGATATTAGATTTACATAGCAGACAGCTTTTTTTATTACTGATTGGCTGGACTGTCCGCGTTGATAATGTTTTCTGGGGGCACACCCCCAGACCCCCTGTGTCGGCTTCGCCGAGGGTTGGGATCTATTCGCTGAAGCCTCGCAGAGCAACGGGGGTGCAGGGGGCTGGCCCCCTGCAAACCTAATCCGGTTGTAGTTTTTCTGGGGGCATGCCCCCAGACCCCCTGGGTCGGCTTCGCCGAGGGTTGGGATCTATTCGATGAAGCCTCGCAGAGCCACCACGGGTATGCAGGAGGCTGGCCCACTGCAAAATCTAACCCAGCTGTTGTTTTCTGGGGGCACGCCCCCAGACCCCCTGGGCTCGCTTCGCTCGAGGCTATGGGCAGTAGTTTATTCCTTCCATTCGTTCATTTCGTTGGAGCTTCGCAGGGCCACGGGGGGGGCGCGGGGGCCCTGGCCCCCTGCAAATATTGGGCGAAAGCCAAATTGGGACTTTTCGTAAAGCGCGTCCGCGCAAAACATCATCAAAAATCTGGTCGATTCAGCAGAGTTGAAGGTAGTAGTTAAGACTGGGGCAGGAGGATAACAGTAAAAAGGATGAGGGGAAAGAGTGGACAAGCCAGACCCGAAGCACGTAGAAACCAGTAAGACAATGGTTGCCAAGATGACGAAGGGATATAGGGTGAAAATTGTTGACGGCGAGATCACGTGATCTATGTACGGCTTGACCAGAGAAGGGCTCTGTAGAAGCAGTTGGAATATGGGGAAAACTGCTCTATCCTCGCAGCTTGCATTGGACCGACGGCAGTTTTTGAAAGTGTGTTGGACTAGGAGGGTCATTGTGTTCTGAATAAACTGGATACCCGCGCCCACTGGCCGCCTCTTTTAGCAGTTTGATGGTGAACCGAACTCTTAGTTTGAACGCCAAACCGTCTGGGAATTCGGCAAACTAGAGCGCACCAGCGCTAGCCTCTCCGGCCTAAATGCTTGTGGACCCCTCTCTGAGTAGAAAATTCTCTCAGTTTTTCAACGTTGACGTACGCAAGGCTCCACAGAATTGCCCCAAGCTGCTAATAAGTTGCGTGCTGGGTTTAAAAAGTCAGTACTAACTGATAATGGCCTCATTTGAATCGTTACACTTGGTAATCAGTTTTCTGGGGCCAGTCCCCAGACTCCCTTCTGCGGAACAGAACTAACGCTTTTGCTTCTTTTCTGGAAAAGAAGAAGTATCGCTTAATGATAAGTTTACCGGGGGAAATTAACAAAATCGGCGGCATCGACCATGAAGTTGAGAAGACGGATGGGGATCTGTAAATATCAGTGTCGTCGATAGCTGTTGCAACGTCAATGACAAGGTGGTGATTATTGGTCGCTCCTCTCGAGGCTATGGGTAGCAGTTTACTATTTCTATTCATTCGCTCTCTTCGCTGTTATCTGTTCTTCTGCTATTCGAATGAAGTCTCACAGATTCACGGGGGGTGCAGGGGGCTAACCCCCTTCAATTTCTAATCCTAGTGATGTTTTCTAAGGGCACGCCCCCAGACCCCCAAGGCTCGCTTCGCTCGAAGTTATGGGTAGCGCTCTATTTTTTTTTTTTTTTTTTT
>JAJMDO010000335.1:0-13590 GCA_030573635.1 Blastobotrys ciferrii
GAGGGCCGGCCGGTGCTATATATAGCGGACAGGGGTTTGGATAATGTCCGTTTGCGGTGGGGAGGGTCAGACAGGGCGGCGACAGCATTATTGTTAGGGTTGGAGCTGTGTCATTGTGTCCACTGTTGTTTACAATGGGCGGAGAGACCGGACTGTTGGTTACAGCATGGTGCCAGACGGGGGGTACAGCAGTATGCAGCCTGCAAGCTAGTGTATGTATGGCGTATTTTGTATATGGCATGCATAATATATGTAAAGCCGGGCCGGGGCGGACGTGCATGCATGGGTTTGCATGCGTGGACCAGCAGCGTGGTCTCAGAAGCGATCACGAGAACCCAGCTGGCATATTACAGCTGACTGATAGGCCCGCAATTAAACGCTCTGCATGCGTCACTCATCCATCCAGGGGTGAGGACAAAGCAAGCAAGCAACGAAACGAAGCTTTTATTGTTCTCCGCTTTCGGCCTTCTTCTGCAACATTTCTCACCCGCCCCAGAATAATAGAGCTCAGCTTTTTTTTGGGGGCACGCCCCCAAACCCCCTGGGTCGGCTTCGCCGAGGGTGTATAGTCTTCTGCGAAGCAGAACAAACGCTTTTTGCTTCTTTTTCTGGAAAAAGAAGACCTCCGCTGGTCCAATTTTTTGGGGGGCGTGCCCCCCAAGGGAGGGTCGGCTTCGCCGAGGATTGGGGATCCCATAACCTTCTGCGAAGCGGAACAAACGCTTTTTGCTTCTTTTTCTGGAAAAAGAGGACCTCCGCTGGTCCAATTTTTTGGGGGGCACGCCCCCAAACCCCCCTGGGTCGGCTTCGCCGAGGATTGGGGAGCCCATAACCTTCTGCGAAGCAGAACAAACGCTTTTTGCTTCTTTTTCTGGAAAAAGAAGGCCTCCGCTAGTCGGATTTTTTTTTTGGGGGGGGGGACACGCCCCCCCAAACCCCCCTGGGTCGGCTTCGCCGAGGGTTGGATGAAGTAAGATCTTCTGGGAAGCGGAACAAAAGCTTTTTGCTTCTTTCTCTGGAAAAAGAAGAGTACCACTAGCTCGAGTGAGTAGAGCTGACCGATTAGTTGATGCGTGGAGTGCTTATGGCATGTTCCAGAAAGCATTTTTCAGGGTCGGGTTTCATAAAAAAGAACAAGCCGTGGGACAGCGAGCGGAAGCCTCTTAGAGATAGACGTTTGCGGGGGCCAGCCCTCTGCACGCCCGTGGCTCTGCGAGCTCCATCGAGTAGACTGTTAGTAGGGGGAAATTTTATTTTATCGCCAAAAAATCCACCTGACGATAACATCAATCAGACGCTCATCTGGGCTGAGCTTCCTGAGGGAATGGAAACAAAATATTAGCCAGCACTAGCTATCAAACATGCTACATGCATAAGACGTGTTTAATTGTGGTACTCGTGGTTTTAATTTCATAGAAAGGAACCAGGATCAGGTGTTAATTGCGTAGATTAGATAAATCCGTCAAAGTTCTGGGTAATATGTTTTATTCTATTCTTTGAAGCCTCGCCGAGCTACAAGGGTTTGTCCCTGCAAGTATAACCCAGAAAACACTTGCACGGTCAAACGAGGGCTTCGACCTCAATACATGCTACACACTCCATATTTATCAGCTATAAAATTGGTTTGTTCATTCAGCACTGTTCAATAATTAGCCTAAAGTCAGATGATTTTCACAGCGCTCGATCATTCACACTCAGTTCGATCATTCTTTCACACGACTTTTCGTAGTATTGGTACCAGAATAGTTTGGATTCTCGTTGTTCAAGGTTTTGTTCACAGAAGTTCTATTTCATCATTATTTGGTAGATTCGCCTACCAACTTAAATCCAAATCCAACTTACACTCACTCACTGTAGTATACAATGGCTTTGGATAACCTTCTCCCACAAAGGTGGCCAAGGCCAAGTCTTTGATACCACAGCTATTCATTCAAATTAACATTGGCACTTCCACAGGTGCACAGCCATCATACCAGTTCACTTGTACCTTGTGGCGACACATCGTACAATTTCTCTGAATCTCTGCACGCTGAATTTCATTCGTTTTAGAAGCATGGAGGCTGAAACAACGAAAGCACGTCGGAAGATCCGGATGATATTTTTTATAAAATTTAATTGATGGCTTACTCACATACAAAAGAGGTCGTTGACTTTATTTTTTTGGAATATATAGCTCATTAAACCAGGTGGGGACAACAACAGGGGTCGGAGAAACTCGAGGAACTGTTAAAACTACGGCTTACAGATCTCGAGAATTGTTCTGCTGACAGAACCTAACTAGAGACTATGCATGTGTGTACGTAGCGTAACAACAAACTGGAGACTGTTTTCAGTTGCTCACCATACAGTCAGCATTTGTAGGTCAAAGCAGAAACCGAGAGGACTTGGTTGTTCAATGGAACGCTTCTTTGGACCGCCAGCAACCCCCCCCCCCCCCCCCCCCTCCAAAGTCGGTATCGACAAGATTTGGATCTACAACGGCCTTCGGTGTGTTTCCGACAACTAGCTGTAGCCTCGAACAGCCAATGCCTTAGCTCTTTTTGCTTAGTTCTTTTTTAAAAAGAACCAAAACATTGGCTCTTCTAGGCTTCAACTTGTTGTTCTATGGTTTGTTGCCTCCAGAAAAACAACTCATTGAACAGCTTTCTTCTTTTCCAGAAAAGAAGCAAAAGCGTTAGTTCTGCTTCGCAGAAGGCTTGGGGGCCCAGAACTCGGCGAAGCCGACCCTGGGGGTCTGGGGGCGTGCCCCCAGAAATTCAACTCGTTGAACAGTTTTCTTCTTTTCCAGAAAAGAAGCTGCTTTTCTAAAATAAAGAATTTTTAGCTCTACGAAGCATCAAATCCTTGTCCCTATTCGCTTGTTAGTAGAATTGACAAACTCTTGAACCTCATCTTGGGACAAACCTCTGATGGAAAGCATTGGCGGTGCTTGCTCTCACCCAACAGCAACAGGAACTTCCGAAACTGATAGTGGCAAAGAAGTAGAGGATATTGCTGCTGGTGGCACCGAATAATACCTAGAAAAAGACAGCGATGGACTTGACAGAGTTTTCAAAGAAGGGTTACCAAGAATCAGAGGAGACTATGGTCACAGCAACAACAAGACTTTGGGAATGGCCAGTGGCACCAGCAAAGTTATCTCTACTTCTCCTGTCGATTCTGCTGCTGACAACTCTAACACACAGGCCAGTAAGCCACCTTGGCTCGAAGACGAGGTTCAGCAGCAAAGACGTGTTTGCGTCAACTCTGATAAGCGTTGTGAGAAACTGTGGCAATACTGACACACAAACTGAATGAAATAAACTGTATAAATAACGTCTTGCCATAACGCACCTTGGAATATGTGTGAGCCTTGCCTGTATAACGACGTTACTTGCGTTTACAGTGCGATTAATAGACGTAGAGAATACAACTGAACTGTAAGTGTGTAGGGCGCCCTGAGATGGAGATGAAGCTCGAAGCTGTGTTGAAAATGAATGATCTGTGTATTGCTGAGGAAGGAATGCTAGTGATCGCTCTTGCAATGACTGAACATAGATAATGCTAAAATGCCTCACATACCCGTAGAAACCTGAGTTTACCCACAATACACCCATCTTAGTCTTATTGCTGCATTCTCCTGATAAATCTTACCAGTAGTACAACAAATAGTGATGGTTAGAGTGTGGTAAAAGAACAAAAAACATTAGTTCTGCAAGGCTTCAATTCACGGACAATCAGTTGAAGCCTCGCAGAGCTAAAGCTTTTGGTTCTTCCTTAAACCAATTGAAGCAGCGCAGAGCTAGAAGTTTGCAGGGGGCTGGCCCCCTGCACCCCCGTGGCTCTGCGAGGCTCCGTCGAATAGCCTAAACTGTTATTCTCGAGCGAAGCGAGCTTCCAGAAAGCATTATTCGGGTCGGGTTTCCTAAAAAAGAACAAACCGAGGGACGGCGAGCTGAAGCCTCGCAGAGATAGACGTTTGCAGGGGGCCAGCCCCCTGCACCCCCGTGGCTCTGCGAGGCTCCATCGAATAGACTAAATTGTTGTCCTCGAGCGAAGCGACCTTCCAGAAAGCATTACTCAGAGTCGGGTCTCCTAAAAAGAACGACACACTGGACAACGAGTAGAGGCCTCGCAGAGCTAATGTTTTTGGTTCAAAAACACGGGACAACAGATTGAAACCTCGCAGAGCCATAAGAGAACAATCACCGGACAACTAGTTGAGGCCTCGCAGAGCCAATGTTTTTGGTTCTTTTTTTTAAAAAGAACAAAGCATGGAACAACGAGTTGAGGCCTTGCAGAGCCAATGCTGCTGGTTCTTAACCACCAGACAACGAGTTGAAGCCTCGCAGAGCAAATGTTTTTGGTTCTTTTTTTAAAAAGAACAAACCACGTGACAACTCGTTGAAGCCTCGCAGAGCTAATGTTTTTGGTTCTTTTTTAAAAAGAACAAGCCACGCGACAACAAGTTGAAGCCTCGCAGAGCCATAAGAGAACAACCATCAGACAACTCGTTGAAGCCTCGCAGAGCTAATGTTTTTGGTTCTTTTTTTAAAAAGAACAAAACACCTCACAACGAGTTGAAGCCTCGCAGAGCCAATGTTTTCGGTTCTTTTTCAAGTTCCGTTTATCCAACGGTCCGTTTCTTTTTCTGCGGGGGAGAGAGCTGTCGTGGGTTAGGGGTCGGGGAAAAAATTTTACTGGAAGGAGATTGGACGGTGAGACGCGTACGTGGAAGTGAAACCTGCAAGGCTAGCAGAAGCGAGTTTTAAACAGTTTAGCAGGGCGAGGAGCCGTATGGCAGAGGCAGGTTTGTGTGTAGAAAATAATTAGGCAGGGCTGAGACACGTGTGTAGACAGGGGCGGCGGGTGGTTAGTATTTATAGTGGTACGTACCCCCTTAATTTTTGTTGGTGTTGTATATAACACGCGCTGGGCCCAGGGGCTTGCTTCGTGGCATCGCACGCACGACGCACATACGCAACACCATGTCCTTTTTCAACACCTTCAGGTAAGCACGTCCACTCCTCCCAACACAACCTAGTACGCAACATGTTAACCTTTCTTAGGGGCTTTGGCCGGTCGTCGCGCAGGAACAAGGCGGCGGCTGCGGCGGCTCCCGGCGAGTCGTCGTCGTCTCCGGCCTCAGGGGCTGTGGTTGGGGCCAGTGCCAGCACCACCTCCATCGACACCACGGCTTCACGGACGTCTGTGGGCAATCAGCGGCCGCTGTTCATGTGTCAGCCATATGTGCGCACGTCGCTCGTCAAGGGCTCGTTCCAGACGATTGTGACTCTGCCCAAATATGTCGACCTCGGCGAGTGGATTGCCCTCAACCTCTTTGAGTTCTTCACCTATCTCAATCAGTTCTACGGCGTGCTCGCCGAGTTCGTCACCCCCCAGACCTGTCCCACCATGAACGCGGGTCCAGGGGTCGACTATCTGTGGATCGATGCCGATAAAAAGGCCGTCCGACTGCCCGCAAACCAGTACATTGATTACACGTTGTCGTGGATCTCGCAAAAGTTCGACGATCAGACCCTCTTCCCCACACAGCAGGGCGTGCCGTTCCCAGCTCACTTCATGGGCGTGACGAAAAATATATACAGACAGATGTTCCGCATCTTCGCCCACATATACCACAACCACTTCGACAAAATCATCCACCTCTCCCTCGAGGCCCACTGGAACTCCTTCTTTGCACACTTCATCTCCTTCGGCAAGACCTTCGACCTCGCCGACCTCAACGACCTCGTCCCCCTCGCACAGCTCATCGAGGCATTCGAGGCCCAGGGTAAAATCACCTCCTAACATTCCCATGTATGCATGTAATTTACTATCAACTCTACCTCCTGCTTTCTTTCAGCTTGTTTTGTTCTTTTTAAAAAAGAACCAAAAACATTGGCTCTGCGAGGCTACATCTCGTTGTGAGGTGTTTGTTCTTTTTAAAAAAAGAACCAAAAACATTGGCTCTGCGAGGCTACATCTCGTTGTGAGGTGTTTTGTTCTTTTTAAAAAAAGAACCAAAAACATTGGCTCTGCGAGGCTTCAACTCGTTGTGAGGTGTTTTGTTCTTTTTAAAAAAAGAACCAAAAACATTGGCTGCGAGGCTTCTACTCGTTGTCTGGTGGCTGTTCCTTTTCAAAAAGAATCAAAATGTTAGCTCTGCAGGGCTACTCTTCCACTATGCGTTTAGTTTTGTTCTTTTCATAAAGGAGCCAAAAAACGTTAGCCAGAGTTACAGTTCGTCGTTCGAATATACTTACTTCATGTTTTGTTCTTTAAAAAAGAACCGCAGTGGCCCTAAGGGTCACAGCTAGTCGTCCAAATATACTTACTTCGTGTTTTGTTCTTAACAAAGAACTCTGCGGGCAACTATTCGTTGATCAAAGCATATAACTCCCTAATGCTTTTTTTTGGAAAAAGAATCCGATAGAGTGTACTGCGGAGCTGCAATTAGATGTTCACAGAGCTGGGTTCTGAACTCACAACATTCCTTCAAGCAGTTGTAATGACTGTACTGGAATTAATTGGTCGTTTGACGAGAGAGAAGTCTGAACCTACTGACAGTTGCAGTTCATGAGAAAAGTGAGCTGTGAGTGACCCACAGCATCAGAATTGTTCTTCTGTACTCATGACGCTGTTGATGACGGCACAATATAGATTTAAACACAAATATTGGCGAAGCCGACCCAGGGGTCTGAGGTGTGCTCCCATAAACAGAAAACGTAGAGGGGAGCTTCTCTACTAGTGCTCATGAAGCTGCCAATGATTGCGTCATATTAACTCGGCGAAGCCGACTCAGAGGTCTGTTGGCCTTTCCCAGAAAACAATGTGTAGATAATAAAAAATATGCGTAGATATCGAAGGGAGGGGAATGACCTGTGAATATCACACAGCGTAAGAAGTGTTCTTCTGTACCCATTTAGCTGCTGATGATTGCCACCAAATAAATTTGAACACAAAACTCGGCGACGCCGACCCAGAGAGTCTGAAGGCGTGCGCCAGGAAACAATGTGCGGATAATATAGAGGGGAAGGTGGCTTGTGACTGTCACACAATATCGGAACTGTTCTTGTATACCCTTGAAGTTGTCAATGATGGCATTGTATAAATTTGAAAACAGATCTCGTCGAAGCCGACTTAGGGAATCTGGGGTGCGCCCCAGAAAACAACATGCTTAGATAATAAAACAATGTGCGTAGGTAATATAAGGAGGAACGCGACTTGTGAGTATCGAAAGTGTTTTTCTATACCCATTAATAGGCTGCTAGTTCATGATTGCATCTAGATTTAAACCCAAAACTCGGTGAAGCCGACTTAGATGTCTGGGTGTGCCACCAGAAACAAAGGAAGAAATGCACCAGGCTAACAATATAATATGGTGAATACAACAAACACCGCGAAGCGGACCCCGGGGTCTGGGAGCTTGCCCCCAGAAAAAAGCCACTTACACTGTAATATGGTTCTATTCAACAAACTCCGCGAAGCGGACCCTGGGGGTCTGGGGGCGTGCCCCCAGAAAACAGTGTGTGTGTGGAATACAATAGATAAGGTCATTAATTAACTGTACAGGGAGAATATATACAAGATGGAGGGGTTAACTGAAGAAGTAGTCGGAGTTGCGGAGTTGAGTGACATCGAAGGAGCCTTTTGGTGGGACAGGTGGGATTCTTAGGGGGACTAGGATTGACATTAGTTTGGCGTCTTTTTTGACCTGGCCCGCGGATTCTGTCATGGAGGCCATGGAGTTTGTGGGACTCATTTCTTCGTCGACATCGTCTTCGGCAAGGTCTTTTTGTTGCAGCTCGAGCAGTTCCTCCTGTTGGAAGGCGTCGGCGCCAGTGCCTTGGTGCTCGGTTGATTTGAACTGACGCACCTTTTTGGGTTTCTTGCTGCGTGTTGTGGAAATGTCTTTGGCGGTATTGACGAGGTTCTCGAGCTCGTTTTGGTCGAGGCTTTCGACGATGCTCACTGGGGTGACCATCATTTCACCTCTCTCAACCTCAGCGGGGTCGTCAGATTGCAGAAGCTGGATGCGATTCTTTTCGATTTCCAATTGTTCTTCCATCGTCAGTTTTTTGCCGCCTTTCATTTCCTGGGAATACTTTTCTTGGATTCGAGTGATGCGGTCGGCTAGATCACATTCCTTGGGAATGTTGACTAGATGCAAGAGCCCATCGTAACGCTGGGTGAACTCGTCACGGAGCTTTTCAATGAGGTCGATTTGATGCAGTTCAATGAAGGATTCTCGAATCACCTTGTTCATTTTGTCTACATCGCCAGCATGTGTCCAGTAGGAATCATGCACCGAGGCGAAGGAGATGCCCGCTTTGCCACAGCCGATGGCAGCCATCAGCATGTGGGTTGCATCAAGCGAATGGATGTAGTTTGGCGGGAAGGCAGTTCTTTGCTTTCGAGCATTGACACCTCGAAGGGCATACGGGTCCGAAATAAACACGCTTTGGATCGCCGTCACCACCTGCTTCTTCTTGTCCTCGCGATATGGTTGGACAATGGGCAATCCGAGTGGAGTAGTCCAGATCACCGAAGACATGTAGTTTGGTGTCGTCTTTCTTTTTGCCTTTCCGGGCTTTTTGTCCTCTCCGTTCACGTCCAGTCGTACTGAACGCGCAATCAAAGTGGCATTGTCTCCAAGCCAATCCTGAATCAAGTGCGCACCGTAGAAAAGCGTTCGCACAGCCTCCAGGACCTTGTGAGCCATGTACGTGGCCAGCTTGAAAACATCAGTCCTATCCAAATCGTCAAAGTCCTTGAGCTTGTTGGCAATCTGTTGTCGAGCACCAACAAACGTGACTCCGTATACATTGGTCATGACAGTTTGTTTCACCAACTTTCGAGAAAGCCTGTCCAAAACTGCCTTGGCCTCTGGAACGTTCCTATTCTCAGCGTCGTCTCGAACCATTCGTTCAACAATCTTCAACACACTGGTGTACACGTCCTGCGGCCGTTCACTTGGTATCAGGTTAACCTCCCCTGCACCCTCAACATCACCTCCCAAGGCGGCATAATGCTGAAGACCATTACACGTACCATCCTGATGCACTGGGAGTCTAGACACATACTTTGTCGGGTCATCTAGTTGAAGTGCGTTTCTCAGTTCCATGCAGGCAGCCAAAGTTTGCCATGGGTTCTCCGCTTCCATCCACCATTTGTACTTCCCGTCCAATGGACTGATGGCCGAATCCAAAACCTTTTCCATGTTGTTGTCCACAAACTTTGTTCGTTCATCAAAGTTCATCTTGCTGTGTCCAAAAACGTTGGCAATGTGGATCTTGAGCCATTTCAAGCCATGTTCGCCAAGTTCTCGTCCTTCCCAAAACGTCAACAGACTACGCGACAGGTCGTTACCCAAATGATTCAAATGTGGAGAGAGGGGGTATGCACGTCCTCGGAAATCCATGTTATGGGGGAAATAAAACCGTTCACCCAAAAATGCACGAGCAATCTCCAACTTGTAGTTGATGTCGCATCTCTGAGAGAACTTTTGTTGATTCTCATTATACATTTGTCGACACTGACGCTTCCAATCTCTTCGTTCACTTGGGTCAGCGCTCCTTGGAGGAGGGTCGGGGAAGTCTACCTTGACATCGACATTGGGCGGAATGTCCAAAAACTCTTCACCCTGGTTCCAAACCTTGTGAATGATGTCAAACATGGGCTTGTTAACTGTCCATGCAGTTTCTCCGAGCACATTCAGCCCCTCATAGACCTTGTCAATGTCGCCTCGATCAGAAGCAGTCTTGAGATAGGCAGTTTGCTCTGGAGAATCCTTGGATCGCATAATCTTGGACGAAGAATACAAGTACCCACCCTTGTTCCATGCCACCCATGGTCTGGGTTTCACTAACATTGGCAACCGTTGTGGTTGAACTGCATTCGCCATGGTTTCGCCAGAGAGCTGCTTAGCCAAGTTTCGATGAAGTTTAATTACCCCAACCTTGCTGCCATTTTGATATTGGTACGAGTGATAAAATGCTGGCGCTCGACCCTCAACCATCGATCCATCAACCGGATCTTTGCCCTCAACCGTGACCTTTGCAACTTGTAAAAGCATAGAGATGAGCAGTGACCCAATCTTAGCTCGGACCTGAGTGGGCCACGAAGTCTGCTTTGTGTTAAGATCAGATTGATGGACCTCATTTTTCAAACTCTCCAAGGTATCACTAGAAGTGTCGATGGAAATGCCATCCAAAGCATTAGCTTCTCTCTTGCGGGCTTCGGACTTTCTGAATTCCGTCTCCACAGTCTTGCCGACAGCAAGAACTGCCCTGGCCGTTCTCATACCCTCGTTGATGCCGCCAGTGGAGTGAAGGTTCAGCAACTCCAACATGGCAATCGCAGGGAGATTATCAGGCTTGACAAGCAATAAATACGGCCCATATTCAAACCGATCGGAAACTGTAACATTAACTGGACCCTCCCCACGAAGATGCGTGGGCACCTTGGTTGGTTGAGAATACTGCAAAACCTCCCTAACCCGTTGAAATTCATCCTTAATCAGCGGTAGCATGGCTTCATTCCACTCCCACAACAGAGTGTCCAGTTTTCGGAACTTTGTGGTATCATTCTTTGCGGCCCGTGCTGCCCGTTGCCGTTCAAAATCCTTTCTCCACTTTTCTCGAGCGCCCTCATAGCCCCTGGATTCTATCTCTTGTTGCCGTTTATGGTTCAAAGCCTCCATAGCTTTTTCAAATGCAGGCCGTTCTTCTGGTGTGAGTTGATCGTAAATATGCAAAAAGTCTATATAATCGTCACTTCCAGTATCCTTTTCCTGGATTATAGGTGCGAGCTCCTCCATAATCTTTTCTGACGACTGCAACCCTTTCAGAGAATGTCGAATTGCCTTCATCCCATATGTATCTTTCGATAAAACCGAATCAACATTGCCCTTCTTTAATGTGGGAATCGCATCATCAGAATCCAAACTCAATACTTCCCTATCTTCCTTCCTTTCGACATCCTCCTCCGCCTTTTCATCACCATTCGACAGCGAGATCACCCGCTGTAGCTTTTCTGGCAACTTTTTCAAAGGAATCTCACAGTCCTAAATGTCTGTTAGTAAGCTGTAACTAATAACAAATAACTACTAGCCCCTTTCTTCTTTTCCAGAAAAGAAGCAAAAGCGTTAGTTTGCCTCCCAGAAACCTTTCAGTCAAAACCTCGGCGAAGCCGACCCTGGGGGTTTGGGGGCGTGCCCCCAAAAAACATACTTCGCAGGTTTTTTAGAGGTTGGGGATGAGAGAATTAGTGTAGGAATGGATGATGCTTACCTGGATGATGTTCTGGATTGCTCGTACTGGTAAAACGTCGACATGACTCAAGAGGGTTTTGATCGAGCCGCCACTTTCCACGTGATCTTCTATGAGTTCTTTCATCTGTTCCTTTTGACCGGCTGTGTACAGGTTGAGTAGTAGAGTGGCGTCGGTGACTGAGTTTGATTTAAAGTAGGGTATCTTTTTGGAGATGCTGGCCAACCATTCCCTGGCGACCAAGGGATTTTCCGGATTGGTTTCCACTAATTTGAGCAGGTACTTGTTGACCGCCAGAGTCATGTCTGTTTGACTGGCCATTCCGCTCAAGCCGATTAGAATGGATTCCGCTCGCTTGAAGTTCTTTGAAACAATGCAGGCTTCTAGTAACGTCCACAGTCGGATATGATCCTTGGTAAATGCATTTCTGGCCACCAGATCATTGGGTGACGACCAGGATGAAGTGTTGATCGTGCCGGAATTGAAGCTGGGTGATTGGCTCATGAAACCTCCTTCCCTAGAAAGAATGCTGCTATCAAACGAAGCTCCAGGTCGTCTGACCTGGGTCTCCTCCATGCTACTCGATTCCTTCGATCTAGTCGATGATACATTTCGAGAGAATATAGGAGTCTTTTGTCGCAACCTCGTAATACCACAACTACGAGGATTATCAACTACAAACCTCCTTATAGACCTCATCTTGGACTGGGCAAGTTCAAGTTGAAATTTCCGTTCCGATTTTTTTTTTTTTTTTTTTTTCGCCCGACTGACCTTATCAGCGTTGTTGCCATGGCAACCCACTCATAAAAATTTTCCACGGGCCCTAACCCAGTTAATTTCTGTGACCAACGGATCCGGCCAATAAATTAAAGAAGGCATTTCTGAGGGATGCGCCTCAGAACCGTAGACCCGGAATCGCCGAGTTTAAGTAGGAAAGGCTTTTAATTTATAAAAGTAAAGCAGTTGAACGTAACAAGTGACTCTCAACGTAGTGATAGAAGTATACCAGAGCTCGAATCAATCCGTTGAATAGTACTTGATATGATATGTATGATACTTCAACCTGGCCGGGTAGCCTCGAAAAAAAATCGTGCTTCTTTAACTGGAAGAGAGGACCACTCAACAGATTGGTTTTCTGGGGGCAGGCCCCAGACCCCCTGGGCTCGCTTCGCTCGAAGTTTGGGGCAGTAAATCTTCTGCGAAGCAGAACTAAGGCAATTTGCTTCTTACTGGAAAAGAAGAGGATCATCCTACCGATTAGCTTCTTGCGGTGTTTTCTGGAAAAAGAAGAATACCTTGTGATTACCAGTTAGCGGGTTCTTGATTGACAGTAGCAGGGGACCAGCCCCCCAGCACACCTGTGGCTCTGCGAGGCTTCAGCGAATGGTCAGAATAGACCATTACCCATAACCTCTAGCGAAGCGAGCCCAGGGGGGTCTGGGGCAGGAAAAAACATTTATTTTCCTGTCCAGCTGGAAGAAAGAAGTAATCTGAAGTAACCTTCTTATGTAGGAGGCAGTAATGCTCTAAAATATAGCGGCGTAACTGTGGGAAAACATTGGCGTTCTGTTTAAAAACTACTCAAGCCGTTTCCACAAACACAGTCACCATTGTGCCACGCCAGAAATATCCAGTATTTGTTTTAGCGCAAAGCCTATTAACCTTTTTTCATTAGAGTCCGCTAGCTCCTATATGATGCCGGTCTATCCAAAACAATCAGCCACATTTTCATGAATAGAAGCAGAATTTAACGTATAGTTCCGCCGGGCCATGTGCAGATTCACTTGGTCGTGCTAGCCCCATTCCCCCAGTTCGGCGAAGCAGACTCAAGTTTGGGCCTTCGCGGCGTGCCCTAAGAAACCAAGTCATTATATGGGCAAAAGTCCCCTTTATCTGAAAGAAGCAAACAAATTGGTCTGCTGCGGGAGACGAGGCCAGAAGAAAGGAGGAAGTAGACGGAGTACTCGCCTCGCTCGAGGTTATGACTAGAGTTACAGGAGTGCAAGAGGCCAGCCCCCTGCAAATCTAACCCAGTAGTGTATTTGCTGGGGGCACGCCCCCAGACCCCCTGGGCTCGCTTCGCTCGAGGTTATGGGTAAGGTTTTATTCTTACTATTCGATGAAGCCTCGCAGAGCCACGGGGGTGCAGGGGGCTGGCACCCTGCAAACCGAACCCAGTAGTGTATTTCCTGGGGGCACACCCCCAGACCCCCTGGGCTCGCTTCGCTCGAGGTTATGGGTAAGGTTTTATTCTTACTATTCGATGAAGCCTCGCAGAGCCAAGGGGGTGCAGGGGGCTGGCACCCTGCAAACCGAACCCAGTAGTGTATTTCCTGGG
>JAJMDO010000336.1:0-13562 GCA_030573635.1 Blastobotrys ciferrii
AACGGACCAAAGCCAGGCGACAACGGACCAAAGCCAGGCGACAATGGACCAAAGCCAGGTGACAATGGACCAAAACCAGGCGACAATGGACCAAAGCCAGGCGACAATGGACCAAAGCCAGGTGACAATGGACCAAAGCCAGGCGACAACGGACCAAAGCCAGGTGACAACGGACCAAAGCCAGGTGACAACGGACCAAAGCCAGGTGACAATGGACCAAAACCAGGCGACAATGGACCAAAGCCAGGCGACAATGGACCAAAGCCAGGTGACAATGGACCAAAGCCAGGCGACAATGGACCAAAGCCAGGTGGAAATGGACCAAAGCCAGGCGACAACGGACCAAAGCCAGGTGAAAATGGACCAAAGGGCCCAAAGTAAAAGAATCAAACAGTTTACTTTTGCCTCACTATTCTTCATTCATTTTGTTCCGCCTGTTTTTATCTTGTTAAACCCAGTCAGTAGTTGAAGAGTTTTTAATTTATGGTTTTTATTCTTACTTCTCTTCCAACAAGCTATGAAATTCCGTAAGGTACAAATCTTGTCATTCATAGCAGCGCTAGCAGCGCACATCCTCCGTATAGTCCAAACCGTATCATTTCTGTAGCTCTCTCTGGTAACAGGAGTAGCTGTGTGTGCCCCAACGCAAAGGACTAATTTATCAGTTTAAGATCTAACACGAACAAAATCTAGTACTAGTGTGCTACGCTGACGAAGTTATAATACTACCCGACTAACACTGATCCCTTGACAGCTTACGTTATGCATATGTTCAGTTAATTATTATGGACAATACTTATACAGCGTACTCAATATCATCCACAAGCTGAGCTAAACCATATCACAGAAACGAGAAGGCACTCATTAGAGAACTTAAAACTCCTTGGAAGAGTGGTTGAAGATTCAGCTAAAAGGTCAGTGGAATAATTGCGGAATTAGTTTTCACTGCCGGTCCTGCTGGACACGAGCCAAGCAACTGTCCATTTTGGCCATATTATCTGCAGGGGTGGAGCAGAGGATTGAAATCTGTAGGTGTTGCGAATAGACTCGTTATCATAGATAATCCAGCAGGCGCTTCGCCCGACGTCATGGTTAGGATTCGAATGAAAAGCAAAAAGCGTTGGTTCTGTTCGCAGAAGGCTATTCTTGACCCAGACCTCGGTGAAGCCGACCCAGGGCGACCTAGGAGCGTATAACTGCTTCTCGAAAGCGGAAACCTTCTTTTTCCAGAAAAAGAAGCAAAAAGCGTTGGTTCTGCTTCGCAGAAGGTTACTCTTGACCGAGTCCTCGGTGAAGCCGGCCCAGGGGGGTTGAGGGCGTGCCCCCAGAAAACAGAAGCAAAAAGCGTTAGTTCTGCTTCGCAGAAGCTTACTCTTGACCGAGCCCTCGGCGAAGCCGACCCAGGGGGTCTGGGGGCGTGCCCCCAGAAACCGGTAATTAATATAACTTAATTAATGCATTGGCGGGAGCATATTGGGTTAGGTTCTACGCGCGTTTTGACGCGAAGAGGTCAGAAAACTAGAGTTTGGAGATTGACAGCATCACGACACATATATAATATATGAAACGACCTACCGATGGCGGAGGGGGGCCGAAGAAGCGTGCAAAGAGGGCCAGCTCGCAGCAGATCCGGACGCAGAACGGCGATGAGGCCCTGAAGGATGGCCGGCTGGACGTGCCTGCGTTTGTGGCGGGACGAGCCTACGAGAGCGACCAGCTGGAGAGCAGCATGGAGCGCAGCAAAAAGTCCTCGAGGAAGCGGGCGTTCCAGACACCTCCCAGAAGCATGCGGAGACGCACTGCCAGCCATAATGTCGATAGAGTGCCTAAACGTCTCCGCGCGCGGGCGCGCGCAGAGATGGCCACTGATAATACACCGCCACAGAAAAATGTGGCTGTGCGCGGACATGCGCGCGTGAAGCAGATGGCGGAGGAGCGCCGACACCAGAAGGCGACGGGGGGGCACGACCCTGATTTTTTGGATTCAGAGGACCATACGGGGGTCAACGAGCTTGCGTCGGCGCCGGAGGGCCGGGCGCGCTTCCACCGACGGCAGAGGAACAAGAGCTGGCTGCCTACGCACGTGTGGCACGCCAAACGGGCGCACATGGCCACTAGATGGGGGTTTTCCGTCGCGCAGACACCCACGGAGAAGTGCTACAGGCCCACACATCGTGCACACACTCTGGAGGGCGCAATTGCGTGGGACGCGAGCTACTTTGCGACCATCGTTCTTGAGGCAGAAGACGAGACTCTAAAGGCCACGTTGCAGATGCTAGGCGCGCACACCGCGGCGGGAAACCGATACCAGGCGGGCCGACGGGTCTGGGAGGGCCTTTTTTGGGCCCAGGGCTCCGTTCTCGGCCCGGCAACGGTCTACTGGAATAGGCAGGATGTGGCCGGAAACGGAAACGATCGGCATCGGCGTTCGGTGATCGTCAGGGTCCATCCGGAGATTTTTCCACAGGTCTTTGGGCTGGCCCGAGAAAGTGCCAGTAAGGACCAATTGACGGTATATGACTGTCGCTATGCGATTGGGTCGATTGACATTGCTGGTCCAAAGAGTCTTTTAGCCTTGAGAACGGTTCTAAACCCTGCAGATACGGATACGCGTAAGAACAATAGATGGAAGGATCTGGCCACATTGACAAACCCCGCATCATTGCCCTCAAATGTGGCGATTACAATGATGGTAAACGATCCTCGACTCTATCCGCCCAAATCGTTCAAGCCAGCGGCTTCGCGAACGTCTGCAGAAGATGTTGCCTCTGGTTGGCCGGATTACATGACCTCACACTCACCCTTGCTAAGTCAAGAGGGTCGCAAATCCAGCTACCAAAACCAATCCTCCTTGAAACGCATTAATGAACGTCGTGCAGACAACGACCCCACAAAGCCATTACCACTTCTCCCCGAGGATCCGCTGATCCCCGCAATTCTCTTCAAACGTTTCGACAACTCCTGGACACTTCTCCTCCCCTGGGGCTGGATTCTGCCCTTCTGGCACAATCTTATGCAAGTGTCCAACGTCCGTCTGGGTGGTCTCGACCAACGTCATCAAATTGCGTATGAAACCGGTCATCTCCACTTCCCAGATGACTACTACTTCACTGTAGCTGGCATCAAACAGGCCGAACAAACTGCAGGCATGCTGCGATCTACATGGGAAGCCAAACCACATGGAAAACGCCCTGAATACACGTCCCTGGGCGAGGAGGGCGACCCTTTCAAGCCCGACTGGAAGCTCCTCCAGGACTACACCGATTGCGTCGACCCTGCCGCAATCAGCCCCGTCAGACTCCGATACACAAACAGAGGCACGCCGGCATATGCTGCCAGAATCTACTCCCACGATAACACCCTCATTGGTTTCGTCACCTCCGGCGCATACAACCTCTCGCTAGGCGCAGGCTTCGCCATGGGCGGCATCCTCTCTACCTATCTCAAAGGTGATTCCAACAAAACCGTGTTCGTTAGATGTGTAGGTGAAAAACTAACCCGCGAGGTCCAATGGGAAAAACTCGACCTCACTACTTAATATATTGCTTTAGCTCTAGAGTCGGTTGATTTCTGGGGGCATGCCCCAGACCCCTTGGGTCGGCTTCGCCGAAGTTGGGTGCCTCCAATATCATAGTTCTGTGAGAAATGGACCCACTACTTCAGATATTGCTTTAGCTCTATATCTGGGGTTGGCTGCTGGGGGCATGCCCCCAGACCCCTTGGGTCGGCTTCGCCGATGTTGGGTGTCCCCCAAAATGTGAGAAATGGACTCACCACTTGGTATATTGCTTTAGCTCTAGAGCTAGGGTTGGCTTCTGGTGGCATGCCCCCAGATCGACTGGGTAGGCTTCGCCGAATTTGTGTGCTCCCAAAATCATAGTTCTGTGAGACTTCAATTTTATACTAAGTTTATGGGGCTCTGATGCCCTGGGTCCTCACCGCAGATTATGTCACCCCATATTTGGACTACAGTATAAATTGATTCCGCCTCAACTTCTCTTCGACTCAACGTCTATTCAATTAGTGTAGTATAGAGGTCCCACTTCTAGACTACTTTGGAGGAATGGATCATAAACCCAACAATATGGAAAGCGAACTAATATCAGTAATTCTAAGCGCATAGCCCAGGTCACTGGTGCGTACCTATTAATTTATTTTCGATCTATGACACGGTTCAACCAATCATACTAGTACTTGAATAAACGGATCAGAGAGGAACTTACCTTACACATGCTTTGAAGTGGTGCCTTGGTTAAGGTTTAAGCCAAATAAGTCTATAATTATTCAAATATTAATTAAGATTAATTTCTAGATACATGTTCAGTTAAGTTTTCCCAGTTTCTGTGTCAAAGAGATCTAGATATTCTCTAGTCAGCTCTTAATTGGGGAAGAAACTCTATCAATTTTGTGCTTCTTTTTCTGGGAAGTGTCATAAGGAACGAGTAGCAGTTCACAAATGTTCACGGGGTTATGCTCTCTTTCCCGAATAGAACACTGCCCGTAAGCTCGAGCGAAGCGAGCCCGGGGGGTCTGGGGGCCTTCCCCCAGAAATCTACTTGGGTGAGAGTTTGCAGTGGGGCCAGCCCCCAGCACCCCCGTGGCTCTGCGAGGCTTCAACGAATAGAAAGATAGAACACGAGGAGGGCCAATTGAAACACTCTGTTAGGCACCGATATTACCGAAAGATAGGATCTCATAGAGTATTAAAACCTTCTGCGAAGCTGAATTATTCGGCCTGGGGGCTCAACGCCAACCGAATAAGCCCTTTCCGGGAAAGACGCTAAAATTGCGAACTGCGAAACTTCAAGAGATTGTAAAGAAGTAAAACAGACACTTTATACCTTTCCGTATAGCCGAACTACGTGGACCTGGGCCCGTGCCCCCAAAAATCTACAATACTATCGTACTGGATTAGTGGTTTTCTGGGGTACGTCCCCAGACCCTCTGGGCTAGCTTTGCTCGAGGTTATGGGTAGTGTTCTGTATTCTCTATTCGTTGAAGCCTCGCAGAGCCACGGGGGTGCAGGGGGCTGACCCCCTGCAAATCTTAACTCAGCCGTTGTCTTCTTTTGAGTCGTGGGGTCCGGGGGGTTGCTCTGCGTATATGTGGTACTGCAAGTAAAATTAGTCATGGAAAAAATTATATGCGGGACGAACCTAAGAGGTTGGGTGGGTGATTTGAGCAGTGGAAAAAAATTAACACACTCCCCAATCGAAATATTAAATAAAAGGAATAAAGATGGGGAAAAAGTAAGTGAAAAGTGAGTGGAAAGAGATTTGGATGGAATGCTAACTGGGTGGTGTTTAGAAAGCAAGCTAAAGCTGGTGGCGATTTCTGGGATGAAGATGAGGAGTTGATGGATACCACTCCTCAAGAGTTTGGGGCCGAGGCGGAGGCGGAGGCGTCGCCTACACCTGAGCCAGAGGGACCTACTCCAGTACAGATTGGTGACGAGGATGAAGAAGACGGTGGATCTGGTGATTTGATGTCTGCGTTGAAAAAGTCCAAGAAAAAGAAGGATCAGCGACAAGAACAAAAGAAGGCTGAAGAGGAGGCAAAGAAGGCTGAACAAAACGCCACTGTTCAGGTAAAGTCGAAGAAGGAGAAGGAACGTGAAAAGAAGGAGCGAGAAAAGGCCAAGAAGAAGGCCCAGGCGGAGCGAAAGAAGACTGCGCAGAAGATTACTCCGGAAAAGAAGCAACAGCCCACTCCAGAGACGGAACAGAGCGAATCTCCCGAACCAGAGAAGAAGCCGGAGGCGCCTAAGGATGCCAAATCAAAGAAGAAGAGCGCGATGGTGGCGGCGTTGCAGAAGCAATTGGCCGCAAAGAAGGCGGCCGAGCAGGCTCAGAAGGAAGCTGAGGAGGCCGAGCTGCGGCGACTCGAGGAGGAACAGCGTCAGGCCGAGGAGGAGGAGCGACAAAGAGAGGAGGCTCGTCTACGCAAGAAGGAGAAGGAACGACAGAAGCGTGAGGAGCTGCGTGCCCAGGGTAAACTCCTCACCAAGAAGCAGCGTGAGCAGCAGCAATTGCAGGAGAAGCGTCGTCAGCAGTTGTTGGCCTCCGGTGTCAAGGTCGAGGGTCTTGGTGGCGAGGCTGAAAAGCCAAAGAAGCCTGTTTACGGCAAAAAGAAGAAGGGTCCTCAACAGAAGCAGGAGGACTCTGGTTCTTCTTCTGTCGCCACTCCAGAGCCTGTTGCAACTCCAGAACCTGAACCTGAGCCAGTAAAGGAGCCAGAGCCAGTTAAAGACGCCGAGCCTGAACAGCCTAAGGAAGAAGAGGAGGCCGATGACGTTTTGGACGATTGGGAGGCTGCGTTGGACTCTGACGGTGAGGTGAAGGAAGACTGGGAGGCCCTGGTTGACGATGAAGAGAAGGAGAAGCGAAAGGAGGAGGAAGAACGTCAAAAGAAGGCCGCTGAGGAGGCCGCTGCTGCTGAAGCCAAGAAGAAGGCCGAAGAGGAGCGTAAACGAAAGAAGGAGGAGGAAGCTAAAAAGAAGGCAGCGGCTGACGAGGAGGCGTCTGTGCTTGATAAGGGTAAACAGGTTACTGCGCAACGAAAGGCTGAGATTAACGAAAAGCGAGAAGAGAGAAAGAAGGGTGCTTTGGCGAGTGCTAGTGCAAAGGATCTCCGATCTCCAATTTGTTGTATTCTCGGTCACGTCGACACTGGTAAGACCAAGCTTTTGGACAAGGTCCGTCAAACCAACGTTCAAGAAGGTGAGGCTGGTGGTATTACCCAACAAATTGGTGCCACTTACTTCCCTATTGACGCTATTGAAAACAAGACCAAGGTGATGGAAAAATACGTCAAGCCAACTTACAACGTCCCAGGTTTGTTGGTCATTGATACACCAGGTCACGAGTCCTTCACAAACTTGCGATCTCGTGGTTCGTCCCTGTGTAACATTGCGATTTTGGTTGTTGACATTATGCACGGCTTGGAGCCACAGACTTTAGAATCCATCAGACTTCTCAGAGACCGAAAGACTCCGTTTGTTGTCGCTCTCAACAAGATTGATCGTCTTTACAGCTGGGAGGCAACTCCAAACAACTCCTTCAGAGACTCCCTTGCAAAGCAAAACTCGGCTGTGCAACGAGAGTTCCAGGATCGTTTGGAAAAGACCAAACTTGCCTTTGCTGAGCAGGGTCTCAATGCCGAGGTTTACTATCAGAACAAGAACCTCGGTAAGAACGTTTCGTTGGTGCCAACGTCTGCTGTCACTGGTGAGGGTGTTCCAGATCTGCTGTATCTGCTTCTGGAGCTCACTCAGACCAGAATGAGCAAGCAGCTGATGTACTTGTCCCATCTGGAGGCCACCGTGCTGGAAGTCAAGGTGGTTGAAGGTTTCGGTACCACCATTGATGTTGTTCTTTCCAACGGTGTGTTGAGAGAGGGCGATAGAATAGTATTGTGTGGACAAAACGGTCCGATCGCGACAAATGTCAGAGCATTGTTAACGCCACAGCCCTTGCGAGAGCTGCGTCTCAAGTCTGCATACGTACATCACAAGGAGGTTAAGGCGGCATTAGGTGTCAAGATTGCCGCCAATGACCTTGATAAGGCTGTCGCCGGTTCTCGTCTTTTGCTTGTGGGTCCTGATGACGACGAAGAGGATCTCATGGACGACGTTATGGACGATCTGACGGGTCTGTTGGACTCTGTCGACAAGACCGGTAACGGTGTGTGTGTCCAAGCATCCACCCTGGGTGCTCTGGAGGCTCTGCTCGACTTCTTGAAGGACATGAAGATTCCCGTCAAGAACATTGCCATTGGCCCCGTGTACAAGAGAGACGTGATGCAGGCATCCACCATGTTGGAAAAGGCCAAGGAATTCGCCGTCATGCTCTGTTTCGACGTCAAGATTGACAAGGAGGCCGAGCAGTACGCCGAGGAGAACGGCATCAAGATCTTCAACGCCGACATTATTTATCACTTGTTTGACGAATTCACCGCATATCAGAACAAGCTGTTGGATCAGCGACGCAAGGACAAGGCCCAAGACGCTGTTTATCCATGTGTTCTCAGCACCATCCAGGTCATCAACAAGCGAAACCCAATGATTGTGGGTGTCGATATCAAGGAGGGCTCCATCCGAATTGGCACACCAATCTCCGTCGTCAAGAACGACCCCAACACGGGTGAAAAGGTCATCTATCCTCTCGGCAAGGTCGTCTCCCTAGAGGTCAACCACAAGTCCGTGGAACACATCAAAAAGGGCAACGCCAACGCCGGTGTGGCCATGCGTCTCGAATCCGGCGGCTCCAACCCGCCAACCTGGGGCAGACACATCGACGAAAAGGACCTCCTTTACTCCCACATCTCCAGAAAGTCTATCGACACACTCAAGGACCCTGCCTTCCGCTCCAGCGTACCAAGAGACGACTGGCTCTTGATCAAAAACCTCAAACCTGTTTTTGATATCAAATAGATGTATTTACGCGCAACATATCTAATTTCTTTAAACCCTTCGCCAGATTTTTCAAACAGTAGATTAGCTTTCTGGGGGCATGCCCCCAGACCCCCTGGGTCGGCTTCGCCGAAGTTTTGGGTATCAACCTACCTTCTCCAAAGCGAAACAATGCTTTTGGCTCGTGATCAAAAACCTCAAACCTGTTTTTGGTATCAAATAGATGTATTGACGCACAACATATCCAATTTCTTTAAATCCTTCGCCAAAAGCTTTGGGTTAGTTTTCTGGGGGCACGCCCCCAGACCCCCTGGGTCGGCTTCGCCGAAGTTATGGGTATCAACCTACCTTCTACAAAGCGGAACAACGCTTTTTGATTCGTGACCAAAAACCTCAAACCTGTTTTTGATATCAAATAGGTCTATTTAAGGGCATCATATCCAAATTCTTTGAACCCTTTGTCCAAGTTTTCAAAACAATGGTTTGGTTATGGTTGCTTCTCTGGGGGGAATAGTCCCTAGACACTCTGAGTCTATTTCGCTGTAGTTTGGATATCAAACTACCCATAAGCTTCAACGAATAGAACTAATTCAACAGTAGTCGAGCGAAGCGGCCCCTGGGGGTCTGGGGGCGTGCCCCCAGAAAACAACTATTTGTCGAAAGTAGCATCTTCTTTTTCCAGAAAAAGAAGCAAAGCCGTTTGTTCTGCTTCGCAGAATTTTTTCCTATCTCGTTGTTAACGCTCTTTTTATTCACAAGTTGAGTCCATCCCCCAACCTCGGCGAAGCCGACCCAGGGGGTCTGGGGGCGTGCCCCCAGAAAAACAACACCCGCGAGTACTATTCACAGTCTCCAGTTGCTAGTCCATCCCCAAACCTCGGCGAAGCCGACCCAGGGGGTTTGGGGGCATGCCCCCAGAAAAAACACTAACTCCGCAGGTAACTCCGCAGAACATGCATGCATGTATGCATTCTGAGAAGTGATGGTGTGCTGAGAATTACGCGGCGGGGACGAATTTTTTAAAACACTTTTTTTTCAGCGACCGGAGACCAAGAGATAGTTATAGTCAGGTAGCAAAGATGTCGACTACGGTTGAGAAGATCAAGGCCATCGAGGATGAGATGGCGCGGACGCAGAAGAACAAGGCGACGAGTTTCCATCTGGGGCAGCTGAAGGCGAAGCTGGCCCGGTTGAAGCGAGAGCTGCTTTCGGCACCTTCTGGAGGTGGTGGCGGAGGTGGCGTTGGCTTCGACGTGGCTAGAACTGGTGTCGCCTCTGTGGGTTTCATAGGGTTCCCCTCTGTGGGCAAATCCACACTGCTGAGCAAGCTCACAGGCACACATTCCGAGGCCGCGGCCTACGAGTTCACAACGCTGACGACCGTTCCTGGTGTGATCCAGTATAGAGGCGCAAAGATCCAGATGCTGGATCTGCCGGGGATCATCGAAGGCGCAAAGGACGGCAAGGGTCGTGGTAAGCAGGTCATCGCTGTCGCCCGCACATGCAGCCTCATCTTCATCGTGCTGGACGTGAACAAGCCGCTGCAGCACAAGCAGGTCATCGAGCGGGAGCTCGAGGGCTTCGGCATCCGCATCAACAAGGAGCCACCCAACATTGTGTTCAAAAAGAAGGAGAAGGGCGGAATCAACATCACCAACACGGTGCCCCTGACGAAGCTCGACAACGACGAGATCCGGGCAGTCATGTCCGAGTACAAAATCACGTCCGCAGACATCGCCTTCCGCTGCGACGCCAGCGTAGACGACCTCATCGACGTGCTCGAGGCCCACAACCGCCGGTACGTGCCGGTGATCTATGCATTGAACAAAATCGACTCCATCTCCATCGAGGAGCTCGACATCCTCTACCGCATCCCAAACGCAGTCCCCATCTCGTCCGAGCACAGCTGGAACCTCGACGAGCTCCTCGAGATCATGTGGGACCGCCTCAACCTCGTCCGCATCTACACCAAGCCCAAGGGCCAGCAGCCCGACTACGAGCAGCCCGTCGTGCTCCGCGACGGCAAAAACACCGTCGAGGACTTCTGCAACCAGATCCACAAGTCCCTCGTCGACCAGTTCAAAAACGCCGTCGTCTGGGGCTCCTCCGTCAAGCACCAGCCCCAGCATGTTGGCCTCGCCCACGTCCTCAAGGACGAAGATGTCGTCACTATCCTCAAAAAGTAACCCCCAAACAAACTATTCAACTCATCCGTTTCTGGGGCCTGCCCCACACCCCGTACCTATTTTGTAGTCTGTATTCTGGGGGCACGCCCCCAGACCCCCTGGGCTCGCTTCGCGAGGCTATGGGTAGTGTTCTGTACTTTCTATTCGTTGAAGCCTCGCAGAGCCACGGGGGTGCAGGGGGCTGGCCCCCCTGCAAAACCCTAACCCAGAACTTATACCTGATTTGTTGAAGCCTCCTGTCTTTCCATGCGGAAAAAGTGTAGTTGATCTTGATGTAAAGAATATATTGAGAAATGATAGTAAAACAGAAAATTAATATTAACGGAAATATGGCTGATTCTATTAATTTAAAGGTGCTTGAATAAATAAATTAGGGTATGACCTTGTCCCGGATGCGCGCGCACATATGGCTCGGCTTCAATTAATCACCGGGAATCGCACCTAGCTTTAATCCTTCGAGGGAGAAACCTTCACAACTCTTCTAAATAGGTGAAAGCTGTGACTATGGAGCCAAGATTCCAGAAGAGGCATTATTCTGAAGAAATGGGGGAATATAGAATGTCAGTAATAAACGGCCTACTTCCTAGCGAAACGCCCTGACGGAAGAACCAAACGTGGCCGATAATGGTGGCGAAGTTCTAATGAATGTAGACTCTTCCTGTGGCAATAGTCCCGATTTCATTGTCGGCAACATGTCTATTCAGGTGAGGCTTCGTGCAGAGAAAACTGAGCGTTTTACGAGGAAGATTGAGGATGCGATCCATGAAGCTTTCAGTAAGTCAGAAACGTATCAGGATGTAATCATTGAAGTATCAGGCTGTGACGACACCGACATTGAAGTCTTGAAGGGGGTTCTCAGAAAGCTTGGTATTAAAGGTAGAAGAACGGTGGAGTACAGCGCAGGGGTTTATTTACCGGGTCGTGGTGTCTGGAGAATTGCATGAAGTAGTTCTAGGTCTTTTCGAGGATGTAACTGCGGTAGCTCGCTATAAAGGCTACTACGAAAAAAAGAGGTCCACCGCTCAACTGCTGAACCTTCAGTATCAAGAAACGATGCAAACGCGCTATAATAGAAAGAATAGACCACTACCCATAACCGCGAGCGAAGCGAACCAAGGAGGTCTGGCGGTGCCATCAGAAAGCAACACTTGGGTTAGGTTTTCAGGGGGCCAGCCCCCTGTACCCCCGTGGCTCTGCGAGGCTTCATCGAACACTACCATTTTAATCAGTATAATAAACTGATTAAATGCCACTACCCAGAACCTCGGCGAAGCCGACCCAGGGGGTCTGGGGGCGTGCCCCCAGAAACTGGGTTAGGGTTTGCAGGGGGCTGGCCCCCTGCACCCCCGTGGCTCTGCGAGGCTTCGACGAATAGAAAGAAACGAACACTGCCCATAACCTCGGCGAAGCCGACCCAGGGGGTCTGGGGGCGTGCCCCCAGAAAACTGGGTTAGGGTTTTTGCAAAGGGGGGGGCAGACCCCCGTGGCTGAGCGAGGCTGAATAGAATATGGAGAATGGTGGCAGGAGGAGGGATTTTGAATGAGCCTGAATTAGTCGTCATATATATATGTATTAATAATTATATCTATTCGCGGGGATGTTTCCTGGGGGAGGAGTTAGTGGGTAGTTGGTTGTCGTCGTCGTCGTCGTCGAGCTCGAGGGCGCGCTTGCTGAGGCCGCCGTTGGTGTCGCTGGGGCCGACGTCGCGTTTGGCGGCCCGCAGGTCGTTGTATGTGAGGAGGACGTACTTGTTTGCGTCGTCGAGGGAGATGGAGAAGCGCTTTGACTGGACGTACTGGATGGCGGCGACGTAGTCGTAAGCGAGGCGGTGCATGACGTAGGCGGCGCAGACGGTGGCGCTCTTGTCGTTTCCGGACTCGCAGAAGATCATTACGCCGACGTTATTCTGCAGGGCGTTGTCGATGATGCTGTTGATTTTGTCGAATTGGCTGACGAGGGCCAAAGACGTCGTGATGCGGTCGCCGGGGTCAAAGTAGTGGAAGCTGATCTCCGGATGGTTCATGAAGCGATGCATGTTCGCCCGAGGATCCATCAACGAGACGAGGACCCGGATGTTGTTCTGCACCAAAAAGTCCTCGTTGCGCGACATGCCCAGGGGCCCCAGCCACACGCTATCAACAATGCATTGTGCCTCGCGACGGGCCTCGTAGCGCCAATGCGAAAGAATCGACGGCTGGCTGATCACGCACGGCGGAACGTTAATCTTCGGAAATGATGGCCGTGCCTCCGCGTCCATCGTGTTCGTGAAACTCGCAACAAATGCCGCCTTATCTCAAGCTGGAGACTAGTCAAACCCCCGTCGGACGGCGCCGGCCCTTCTCTTCTTCGTCATCGCGCCGCGCATTTTTAATTAATCTTACCCAATCACGTGATATAAATAGTTTAATTTAAAACTAGTTAAATAACGCTTGGATGAAATGTTTCTGGGGGCATGCCCCCAGACCCCCTGGGTCGGCTTCGCCGAATCTTGGGTAAGGTTAACGTGTTGCCTCGCAGAGCTTCCCCTTTTGGTTCTTTTCGGGAAAAGAACAGTCTAAGAAGCTTAGGTGAAATATATCTGGGGGCACGCCCCCAGACCCCCGGGGTCGGCTTCGCCGAGGTTATGGGTAAGCTTAACGTGTTGCCTCGCAGAGCTTCCCCTTTTGGTTCTTTTCGGGAAAAGAACAGTCTAAAAAGCTTAGATGAAATGTATCTGGGGGCACGCCCCCAGACCCCTTGGGTCGGCTTCGCCGAAAGCTAGGTAAGGTTAATATGTTGCCTCGCAGAGCTTCCCCTTTTGGTTCTTTTCGGGAAAAAAACAGTCTAAGAAGCTTAGATGAAATGTATCTGGAGGCACGTCCCCAGACCCCCTGGGTCGGCTTCGCCGAATCCTGGGTGATATGAAGGTAAGATACTGTACAAGGTTTGTTCTTTTCCCGAAAAGAACCAAAAGGGGAAGCTCTGC
>JAJMDO010000337.1:0-13360 GCA_030573635.1 Blastobotrys ciferrii
CCTAGTCTCGCTCGCTCGAAGATATGGGTAACAACCAATCCAAACAACCCACTTAAAAAAGAAACCATTTCAACACACCTAGAAACACCCCTGGGAAGGATGAAATCATTGCTTGCAGAGAGACATGCATTTCGCCCTGCTGTCGAAGTGTGTTTGTCAGGGCCACCGTGGGAGAAGCACCCTGGTCCTGATGACGAAACTGCAAAAGAATGGAATCGAGTAATTGAAAAAAGAAAAAAAGTGAAAAAATATTCAATCGATCAATGGCAAGCAAACTACAGCAGAGAAGTTGAGTCTGGCCGTCTGCAAATCCCTAAGCCAGATGTCGTTTTCTGGTGGCACGCCCCCAGGCCCCCTGGGCTCGCCTCGCTCGAGATTAGGGTAGGGTTTATTTCTTCCATTTGTTGAAGCCTCGCAGAGCCGCGGGGACGCAGGGGGCTGGCACTCTGCAAACTTTAACCCATGTGTCATTTTCTGGGTGCACGCCCCCAGACCCCCTGGGCTCGCTTCGCTCGAGGCTATGGGTAGTGTTCTATTCTTTCTATTCGTTGAAGCCTCCCAGAGCTACGTCTGGCCCCCTGTAATCCTACCCAGAACAGTTTTCTGGGGGCGTGCCCCCAGACCCCCTGGGCTCGCTTCGCTCGATGCTATGGGTAATGTTTTTTTGTTGGTGCCTCGCAGAGCCACGGGGGTGTAGGGGGCTGGCAGTTTTTTGGTTTCTGGGTTCTGTTCGCTAGAAATTAGTGGTAGTTTTCGGTTCTTTCTATTCGATGGAGCCTCGCAGAGCCACGGGGGTGCAGGGGGCTGACCCCCTGCAAACCTAACCCAAGACTGTCTTCTGGGGCACGCCCTCAGACCCACTCCGCTCGAAACTATGGGTGATGTTCATTCTTTCTATTCATTGAAGCCTCGCAGAGCCACGGGGGTGCAGGGGCTGGCCCCCTGCAAATCCTAACCGACAAGTATAAAAACTGCAGGTGACAGCCTGACAGAGCTGCTGGTGAAATCATTTCTCTGCTCTCTAGAAACTAAAGAATAAACCAATGTGTCGTCAATCCTTCACAAACAGTGAGCATTCCAATTTTTTTTGTAACGCTTCTTCAAACCAATGTATCAATTAACCTCATGATCATTTAGCTTTTCCATTTCAGGAGGCCGAAATAAAACCAGAATTGGGTTTTACTACTTCATAAGGAAGTCGCTCTTTCTTTTTCTTCAAATAGGCGAACCCCACCAAAGAGCTCGGAGAGGAGGACGCTGCATCAAGGTCAAGCCTTCACCTGTCATCAGTGTGAAACCAAAGCCTCAGTCAGGATCCCAGGAGCGATTTTGGCAGTGTCAACCAGGGGGATCTCACAAGTGAAACTGACAACAAAGTCCGATCAAACTTATCTACCAGGCAATTCGTTATGGCAGAGCATCCTTTAATTCTTCGTGTCCAGTTCTATCAAGCTTTAATTCTAGAATTGAAATCAATTAGGGGGTTCCCTGGATCTGGCCCCTGCTGGTGGCTAAGCTATTTTAGCCGCATGGCTGAAACGGAAGAAGCCCGAGCTCGCTAAATTGTGTGTAACATGTCATGTGCCACATCTTATTCGCCTGTGATTGGCGGAATTGTGTCAGCCGTAGCATTCCTGTTGAGTACGCGCCGCGCACGGCTAAACAGCCGGCGGCGGTTCCGCGTATGCGTGTCTCAGATTGAGCCGCGCAACGCTCGTTTGGGGTAGTGCCAAGTATTCTGTGGGTATTCTAGAAAGCCCCTTAGGGTCCGTTCCAAGGCTCATAAGACGCTTTCTCATAGTGAAAAATGCTGCCAAAGCTCTCAAAGAGGTGTAACTGACATAGTGAGCGTCATATAGGCATGTGCAGGATGTGCAGCTTTGAATGATCGGCGCCAACAGAGGATCCCCCCTCTTTTTTTGTTTTTTCTGTTTCGAAGTGGCTGCAGTACGTCATGTAATTCCATGCAGCTATTCAAGGGAAAGCAGCCGTATGGGCAGGCATAAATACCCCTGTTACCCCTGTTGCAGTCCTCAGAAAAAAATGCTGTATTCCAAGGCTGTTGTGTGTGGACTTGTTGCTCTGCTTGGACTAGGAGTAGAGGCCAGCAACCACGGTAACCTACCCGAGGGTGTCTTGAAATATGACATTCACGGGAAGCGATCTACTCAGCCAGTTAGAAATTTGGTCAGACGGGATGATTCTGTTGAGGACGACTTGAAGAACGAATACACCCATTATACGATTGAAATCGAGGTAGGGACCCCCGGGCAGAAGCAAAATGTGGTGTTGGACACTGGGTCTAGTGATCTCTGGGTAATGGATAAAAATAACCCCTATTGTGCAAAGACATCCAAAGAAAAGGCGGCGGCCAAGATGGGCGATCGTTATATTCTGTGTGACGAAGACGATGGCATGTTTGAGGCAAAGAAGTCCAAAACCTTCAAGAAGGGAGATGATAACTTTTATATTAATTATGCGGACGGCTCATTCGCCAAGGGCTATTGGGGGACAGACGTCGTTAAAGTTCAAGACACAAGTGTGAAGGATGTGACATTTGCGGTGGGCGAAGAGTCCAACTCATCCGCTTCCGTTGGTGTGTTTGGTATTGGATTCCCTGGGTTGGAAGCAGCAGTTATGCAGGGCAGCGGTGATCCGGAAGAGCCCTCTGAGCCTGATTTCGATAACCAGTACGACAATTTCCCTATGATGCTAAAGAAGCAAGGTATCACGAAAAGTGTGGCATACTCACTATGGTTGAATGATCCAGATGCCAAAGCGGGAAACATTCTGTTTGGAGGAGTCGACCATGCTAAATACGAGGGAGATCTACAGAAGGTACCAGTCGTCAATGCATTGCCACAATTGGATGACCCCATCCAGTTGACTGTAATGCTTTCCTCACTCAGCGTCAAGCCCAAAGATGGTGACCCCATCCAAGTAATGGAGGCCAATTTTCCAGCTCTACTTGATTCCGGTAATACTGCGTGCATGCTGCCATCCAGTGTTATCACGGCTGTTGCAGATAGCATGCAAGCTGAATATGATATGTATGCGGAATCGTACATCCAAGAGTGTGGAATTGTTGAAGACCAAGGCTCTTTTGAATTTGACCTGTCTGGAATCAAGATTGAGGTGCCGTTTTCCGATATGATTCTCCCCCTGCGCGATACTGAGGGTAAACAAATCAAAATGCGAAACGGGAAGGATGCCTGCTTCTTAGTGATGTTCCCAGCTACTGACACTATTGTTTTGGGAGACACTTTCCTCCGTTCCGCCTATGTGGTCTATGATCTTGAAAACAAAGAAGTTGCCATGGCCCAGGTCAAATACAATGAGTCCAGTTCTGATGTCGAAGCCATTGAATCAGGTATCCCCAAGGCTAAGCAGGCTTCTAGCTACAGCAGCACTCAATTTGCCACTTCGATTGAAATTCAGAGCGACATCTCATACACTGTTTCGGCCCCTGAAACCACCGACTTTGACCTTGACCAAACCACTGATATTTATGGAAATGGAGGAACTAGAAGTTACACCTACAGCTTCCACGATTACACCTACAGTTCCTTCGACATTTACCCTTACACTGTGACTTATCATTATCCTTCAACCTACACCAGAACCATCTCCAGTTCAGGTGCTTACAAGACAGCCTTTGGTACAGCTTCTAAACATTCCCCTTCCTATTCATCTGACTCAGGTGATAGTGACTCGGACAACCAGGCTAGTTCTGCCTCTCTGCGCCCTCTTCCTATCTGTTTCTCTATTCTTATCCTGTCTTTGACTGCGGTCGTGTTTATGTAAATTAATAGTCTGTAATTGTATAATTAAATCCCCTCAGCGTATTTTTTCAGCTTTGTACTGTACACTGACCCGGCCGGTACTTGTGAGTATATTCATGCAGGGGGTCAGCCCCCTGCACCCCCGTGGCTCTGCGAGCCTTCAACTAATAGAAATAATAAATCATTACCCATAGTATCGAGCGAAGCGAGCCATGGGGGTCTGGGGGCGTGCCCCCAGAAAAACACTTCTGGGTTAGGTTTGCAGGGGGCCAGCCCCCTGCACCCCCGTAGCTCTGCGAGGCTTCAACGAATAGAAGGAATATACCACTACCCATAACCTCGAGCGAAGCGAGCCCAGGGGGTCTGGGGCGTGCCCCCAGAAAAACAGTTCTGGGTCAGATCTGCAGGGGGCCAGCCCCCTGCACCCCCGTAGCTCTGCGAGGCTTCAACGAATAGAAGGCATATAATGCTACCCATAACCTCGAGCGAAGCGAACCCTGGAGGTCTGGGGGCGTGCCCCCAGAAAAACGATTCGGGGTTAGGTTTGCAGGGGGCAGCCCCCTGCACACCCGTAGCTCTGCGAGGCTTCAACGAATAGAAGGAATATACCGCTACCCATAACCTCGAGCGAAGCGAGCCCAGGGGGTCTGGGGGCGTGCCCCCAGAAAACAGTTCTGGTTAGCTCTAGGTGCGGGCATTGAGTACGATCCTTTAATTTTCGGGAATATATTCCTAATTATAGTACAGTGGTGATTTTAATTGGCCTTACTTATTTGTCGTTTAGTAAATGCTAGCAATAATACACTTAATTCCTCTGTTTTGCACTCCAAAACCTGAAACGGACTCTTAGGCCACACCCCAGGTAAACGATAGTTATGACTAACACAATGGAACTACAGAGTCGCAAAGGAATACTACAACTAGTTCGTGGTATTTTATCCTTTTACAAATGCCCCGCGAAGGGTACAGAGGTGCCTAGGGCTTGTACACAAACCATTTCAACGACCGAAGAACAGTTGACAAGGCTGTACCTCTACACTCTGGTTTCCTCTATGCGCAGAGCCAACGTAAAACGTAAATCGTTTGTGAGCAGATGACTGGAGTTGCTCTATTCAACTAGTGTTGTTACAATATGATGCATTGGGTAATATAAATACAAAGTCGGCTACAATTGGAGAGAGTAGCTGTACTCATCTTCAAGGTTCTGAGCCAACCAAAGAGATACACAACTCAGCATGACGGAAACATTGCATACAACATTTGCAATGCCCATTCCAAGGGTAGGCATAGTATAGTTTGGAACAATGTACCGAAGGACAAGTATTACAATGCTTCCAGCTACACCGCCGGAGAGAAAGGCAAATCCAAGGAACAAAACTACTTTGGCTTGCCAATCAGCGGAAGATGAAAACCCGCTACTGGTTCCAAAGGAAAACGACTCTGAGCTGAGACGAGACTTTTCAACAGTGTTGATAACAAGCATCCCCAGCGATGAAAGGATAAAGGGAATCCAATCCGTGAACTTGACATGCACAATTGAAGCGTTTCCATGTTTCGAATACAACGCGGAGTCCAAAATGGTGAAAAAAGCTGCTGAATACTAAATGTCATCTGGTTAGCATAAAGAATACCCTTAACACTCAACGGACTATCTAGTGGCTGGCTAATTAATATCTCTTTTTCCGAAATACGCCTCACTCACTGGAACAATAGATCCCTTGCGAAAATCAATTATCCTTCACCGCACTTCTGTACAAAAAGGACAAGCTCGGTGATATTTCTCTGCGAACTAAGCGAAGGAAACGCGAGAAAAGCATAAAAATATAGATAGACCATTTTTCCCTCTCAGACGACTTTGAGATGGAGACGACGATTGTTAAACTCAAAATAAACTTACAAAAGCACCAGAGAGATAGACTCCCGACGCACGGAGAGTAGTTGAAGGAATATGCGGTACGTTGAAACGGAATATTCGGTTCGACATTGTGAACAGAGAAGTGTCTATCGTGTGTCCTGGCACAGCTTCAATTACAGTCCGCTTGACTGTGTGGTCCCTTGGGATCGGACCCCCGAAACGGCCCTCCGATAGGCCGGCCCGACTGTTAATTGACCAATTGGCGCGCGGGCTTTTATTTAGTTCTATACGGCTCCAAATTTAATGCTTCTTTTACTCTTCTGGAGCTCCACTGATGGGGCATGGCTTTTGGTTTCTAAAGCAGATGATAGTCTACTGCACTGGTAAATACCTATCAAAAAAATAAATCAAAAATTGATGTGTCGGATGCGCGCACGTCAAGATAAATAAAACAAAGACATAATCACCGTTTCGGTTTTTATTCCTAGCTCACGTTAACGCATTTTATGTTGATCATGAAGACTCTATTCTCCAATTCCAAATACGAGTGCGCGAATGAAACTCGTGATTATATACAATGCACTGATGCTGTCAGCCGACTGTTCTATAGAGAACACGAAACAGGCGATAGCACGATTGCAATCTTGCGGAACAAAGGACATGTACAAATATTTATAATACAGCTATCAAAACGCGCGTGTAGATCGTGTAGAATAGAGATATACTTACCTAAAATGCACTGTCAGTCTATTCGTTCTGTGGAGAACAAGAAGACAATCTCGAGGGAGGAAACGTGAAGAAAATAAAGAGATCAACTCAGCTGTCATGGAACTGAAAAAGGACATGATTTGAAGACGGCTCTCTGAGACAATTGGTTCACCCGACACCCTGATAACAATTCCAGCAACTGATTTCCCACGCTCTTTGGAACATTGAAATGTCGGAATAACTCTCCAAGTCCAACTCACACGATCTATCACCCTGATAAACAACACAGGCGCCTCTGCCGTCAGAAGATATTTAACGACTCTTTCAATGCCCGCCGAATGGACCCTTTTGGGTTAATTGAGATAGTGTACCATAATTATACCCGCAAAGTTGATGCCACTGACGTTGGTCCGTCATCTAGTGACTACAACCCTCAATTCGGCAATAATTATGAAGCCCATCGCGAGTTAGCAAGGGATCAGCATCCGTTTTCATTAGAGTACCGTATCAGGTTTTGATATTTAGCCAAACCCCTACCAACATTGACCCACTCGTCTCTCAGCGGTTTCAGAGCACCTCAGGAATAGTAGTTTCACTAGACTGGACTGGCTTTCCTGTCTGAGTAGACCAAGTAAAGATCGCCATTACAGAACTCCTTGGCTCAATTTTTTGACGGTCTTTTCATTTTAGCTGGATTTCTTCTTAAATCTTCATTATCCATAGAGGCCTTATTCGGTTCAGGGTTTCGGAATCAAGGTTCAAATCTTCCTCTCAACGTCCCTTTCTCCCGGCATCACAGTCAACAACATCATTAAGTCTCTGTACTGTCATCTAACCCTCCTTAATATAGCGCACTGCTTCATTAGTAGCTTCCGAAAACACAAATTCAGCACCCTGGTAGTGTTCTATTCTTTTCGTTTGTGCCTCGCAGAGCCACGGGGATGCAGGGGGCTGCCGCTGCCCCCTGCAAACCTACCCAAAAACTGTTTTCTGGGGGCATGCCCCCAGATCCCCTGGACTCGCTTCGCTCGAGCTTATGGGTAGCGGTATATTCCTTCTATTCGTTGAAGCCTCACAAAGCTACGTGGATGCAGGGGCTGGCCCCCTGAAACCGAACCCAGAACTGTTTTCTAGGGACACGCCCCGAGACCTCCTGGGCTCACTTCGCTCGAGGCTATGGGTGCCGATTGACTCTTTCTATCCAATGAACCCTCACAGAGCCACAGGGGTGTAGGGGGCAGGCCCCCTGCAGTGTCCTAACAAGCAGTGATTTCTGGGGGGGGTTTGGATCAGTAGGTTTTTTTTTAGTGGACTACACAACTGAATCGCCAAAATATTCTCGGCAGTACATGTACAGGTACCTATCTTGAGGAAAGTAGAGGTAACAAACTGAATATACGTAAATCAACATCTTGCGTGTGAAAACATCCCAAATCATTGGTGACTGCCATATTCTCTGGTATTACTGATATTCGTGAATTTCCATGGCTGACAAAAGAGTGACAGCTTGATTGATGAGACGCTTAGTATTGTAGCAAGGTAGAAACCTGGCCCCCTTTCGGGTGAATCATCTCAGTTTGCTCTTCAAGGGGTCAAAGATGGTACGGTACGATCGTATCCAAATTTTGGAATTAAACTTATATTAAACATCGCATTTGTCCAAAATTAAAGCACGTTCACACTACGGAGATCTAGATACAGCGCTAGCTCATCGTTTTACTTGGGATACATGTACATGTACGTGTACGTAGTACTAGTTGAATCTGTTTCTACATATAAATATATATAATTAGTTTTATAAATTATCATGCATATGACAGCATATTGATCAAAACCCTTCCAGAATATCTGTAAATAACTTGACAGCTAGCCCTGGTCAAAACTACCGCGCCGCCGTTCTAAAGTTACTTTCAGAGATTCTATTTTGTTGATGTGCATAAATCACAGCCAGTTGGTGGTTCTGTACCTTTAACCACAAGCACTATTGTAAAACTCACTGGATAAATACCTCGGAGCATTTACAGTTCCCAAGATATTGATTTTGCCGCTTAACTATGTCTTTAGGAAAGCCCTAATATAAGGTAAATAAACAGCTGCGGTATCTGACCTCTATTCTTTATCGTAACCAATCAAACATAGCCAGTCATAAAACCCACAAAGTTGAGCACAAACTTATGACCATCAGCACTCTTTTCGACTGGACCTAAAGCATCAGAAGAGATTAAATCTCCACCTTCCTTGGTCTTACGAAATTTTTTGATAAGAAAGTCCGTGTTTTTGGCCTCATTGCGAGGTTTGCACTGTGACTGAGATGGATGCAAAGCCGTTAACATCTCTGCATTACCGTCTTCCCATGAAATTCAATCAAACCTTTTTCTAACCCAATATCATATCAAAAAAGGTATGCGTATGGAAATTCATGTGCTCTCTTTCATGAAGCCGCTTGGTTGCTTCACGTATATTGTTGCTGTGGGTGACATTTAATGGGAAGGAACGCGCTTAATGATTGCGGGATCCCTAAAACCACTGAAAGTTTACTTGATCCCATCCGTATCGGCGTTGATTTGGAACGTTTCAAAATCTACGACCAACAACCCTGACGTTTCTTGATTTTAAAGCTGTTCTTCTTCTTCTGAGACCAAATCCAACCGCTGTCGCCGCAGTGCACCAACTTATACAATGGCGTATCCATGGCCATACCGATTATCTCCTGTGGACTCAAAATGACTTTCTCGTAGGAAGATAATACACATTGTCAAGCAACAAATTAATTCCATCAACAGTAGCTATAGATAGCTAGTTTAATTGTATCACCGATTTAGACATGAAATACGATGTTGCCAGCTGTAACCCCCACTGGTGATGAAGCATTCAAGCCAAAAACGAATTCTCCTTAATCCCACATAAATGGACAGATGCGCCTGAAGCACATAATACTTCGGTGGGCTTTGCAGAAACATAATTCATTGCAGCTTGGCTAACCATGGTATGGATATTTTCATCTGAGGTGAGCGAACTCTTTCAACGGGTATCCTAGAGTACGGTCAACCAATTCAATTCCATTTAACATCGAGCAGTGCGTCCTCATGTCAAAACGCTCTTCGGGAGTGTCATTATGCAAGAGATCCCTTTTATTGTCGTGGGATTTGGCACATTCACGCACGGATTTCCTACGTCAATATTTTTATTCGCCCTTTTAAACAGGTCTAGTTGTTGTAAGTCGACGAATTTCAGAGCTACGTCTATATTATGTAGCGTAACCAGTAGTTTCACGCCAGCATACTACCAAAAGCTAAGCTTAACTGCAAGACATCACGTACACATTTCTAGAATCAACTAACACTTAGCTGATATGAATATATGATGAATACAGGAAATCACAAAATTACCGATCGCGACATTTATATTTTGAGGGCCCCCTGAAGTGCTTCCAGGTTTAGCATATATGCAGTCTGCGTCGTGCAACTTCTACCTTTTGAACCTGAAGGCGGCTTGGCAGTTTACTCTGGCTATTTCTATCAATCCCGATACCTGTATTTTTCAGAAGTATTAATTATGTTAATTTGAGTTCATATATAGACCAGACAGATTATGTAGAGCTCTATCATCAATGCCTATCATATTTGCTTCATAATGATAGACTACTTTCGGTAACGAAGATGATCGGTACCGGCTTACATGACACGTCGACGTCTATATGAACGTATCTGTATTATTCCAGTATGGTATGGCTACTAGCTGTTTATGAACTGTCAATGAATGGAATGTTAACAGTGGCTGAATCGACAGTATGCCTCCAACCCAAGTCATAATCACTTACTGTCCACCAGCAGTCGGGTTAACGGTAAGTTTCTACTATTGTTATCAGTGGCGGTTTTCGACAATACAAATGGAAGATAGTAGACAGACAGCGTTGGAACGGCCAGTATGCTGTTCTGTAACAATTAAAGCACTGTACGTCGACTACTTAGATAAGATTAGAGCACATAAATGACCCGTTGGTGAAAGAATAGTTCAGAACACGGCTCAACTGCTGTTTAGTATCATCCCGCTGAATGCATGGTTGTAAAATAGAAATGGGCATTTCTGTTGAAATACAGATTTGACTGACTTCCAGGGGAGTTAAATTAGGAATCGAAACTCTTAACAGCTCGCAGTATACAAACCACGCTATTACCTAACATTCTTATTAGGCCTTGGTTAGCTTAGATATACATGACTTCTCACATTTCTGGTAGCCCACTTGGAAGTGTTGGCCTCTCTACATATATGGGATAACGTGGCAAACAAATTAAACTTCCAACAAGCTGAAGCTTACTCTGAGTGGACAGTACACAAGCTGTGATGAGGCGCTGTGCCCCAACCTTTCAACTGACGAAGACTGAGTCAGGGTCGAAATCCTGTACTGGACATATTTGGGTGATGAATTTACAGCTTACTAATCGTAAACTCTTGCTTCGGATAATTGGTAATGTTGTTGACCATAAGTGGCTGTTCACCGACGTCGACAGTAAGTCTTTATCCGGTGGTCAGTAGCGAGGTTTATGTAGATAACTGTTGACCAACTGTTAGTTTATATTCGATAATTTCCGACATGTTGATCATGGTTATTAGCTAGCCTAGTGAAAGGTTACCAGTTAATACAGTTAGTCGCGGTAAAATTCTTAATTGGGCCGGGTGTGCATGTAGTATGTTATCATTCTCAGCATGTATTGAGCTTTAGACAAATTTTTCCTTTAGCTACTGGCTGTTAACAGCGAATCTGTGGGCCCAACGCTAACTCTGGTATAACATGATAACGGCTACGAGGCAATGAAAGAATATGAAGCAATATACTGTATATGGCGGTTAGTAAAGGATATAGATGACATGTCTGAGACTTGGTTCCATTTTACCTGTAAAAAAAAAATACAAAATTAATATTAGTATTACACCGAATCGACACTCTGGACTGGAGTTGACCTCAGATGAACTGACCTACACACGTTCCTCCTTAACCAGGTATCGCAGGGAATCTTTGTTACAAGGCTGGTCAGTGCGCCTCAATGATCTGGTGGGCTCTACCAACAACTTCAATAACGCAGTGACTCAATGAAAATTCTTCTGAAACCAATTCACGTTATTCACGTTTAGTGTCTCTGCGGTATCTCTAAACTATGTGAGAATACCAAAACTTCCAGACAGGCTAACAGAAGGGGCTGCAACGCATTAGCGAAGCCTTTCTAGTGTACTCGATCGCTGAGTACGAATTTTATTGAACAAATTGTCATCCAACGAACACACAATAACTAATTAATGTTGCAATTGAAGAACAGAATTCGAAGAAAGCTGAGAGGTAGTATATATACATATGTGGACAGTTCAGTGTTGTTATGAGGGGCAATATTGTCAATGTAACATTACGGGAAATTTACCTTCCGGTATTGCCGGGAGCATAGAATGAGAAACTGCCTGAACTTCTAAGTCTGTCAATTCTTGATTCTCAACACAAATAAAGGGCAGGAGGCGGTTTATATACTGAGGGTTGTTTGCATGGAGTTTTGCGAGTTATCGAGTGCTATCAATCAAGCACTTTCTTCCGTTGGAACAGAAGTCGTTCAACTTTATATTTCAACAAAGCGCTCACTAAGGTTGAGAATCAAATTTTTTACGGGTCTAAGAGTTACTGTAGCGACCTCATCCTGTGTGTCACCCATGGAATTTCGGACTGTAGCTCTAACGTGTGAAGTTGCAATGGGATTTCGATCCCTTCATTATGAGCAGCATAATACCGAAGGTGCCAGGCTTCCTGGTCAAGGATCCCCTTGCTATATATATGCATATATAAACGTACCAATCAACGATCGAACGTTAACACTCAGTACGTTGCATGAAATATAAGCTTATATATATATATATATATAGCTATAGGATCGAAATCGAAATCGAAGGTTACTTTAAGCTTTCCAAGTAAAGGGCATACTAAGCATATATGTATATATAAGCTCGATATATTTAATTAATTATATAATCATAAAATTTTAAACTTAATTGGTTTAGTTGCATGGCAACAAATTAATGTAATATTACAACTAGAGAGTGAACTTCGGCTCATTAAAAGGTGGAACGCTTGACAGGCTATCTAGGTGTCCGACTGATGGGCGGAACTTAGGGTTGCAGGTAATCGTGGAACATATATACGTATGCGGATGATAATGAAGCTATCGTAATTATTACTAGTGCTAAGATAGTAGCACATGGTCAGTTTGGCAGTATACGTGTTGAAACACAGTGTTTGCGAACTTCAGTCCCAGGTGTAAATGCTTACTAAGCACTCAAAATATCCGGAAACTCCTAATAACCCGCAGTATATAAACCTGGTTGTGTCGTGCATGTATTTGCAAAATGATATCACTAGCGTGCTTGTTGATTTATATAGCAAGGCATCTTGGGCCTTTCGTTTTTGGTAACCTGCTTGGAAGTGTCCGTGTCTTTATATGGCTCAGAGAAAACGAGAAACCTCGTACAGTATATATCATATGAAGACTAGCTAGCTGAAATTTCATGACGTTCAATTAACATACAGCGCTAGCGCATACCGATCGAGCGCGGGAAGATAAAAATTAAAATATCGATCATATATATATATATATATATGCACGCATGCATGCATATATGCGGAGTAGCTTCTGCATGCATGACAACAATCTATAAAAAAACAAAAATGACAACCGTGGGATTCGAACCCACGCCTCCGAAGAGACAAGGACCTTAACCTTGCGCCTTAGACCAACTCGGCCAGATTGCCCTGATTGTAAATGTAACAGATCGGATCCAGAGGATCGGGCCGAGAGGCTAGTGTGGCTGGTTCTTGGTTGTGTGGCTGGACACAACGTGGCTGTGGAGTCGGTGCCGGTGCGGCGGCATGGTTATCGTTCATGAAGATCATGGACGGCACTGATGATTTTCGTAGACACTTTCCGGACTCGTCCGGGGTACCTTTATGGTACCGGGGGCGAGATGTGATTATAAGAAT
>JAJMDO010000338.1:0-13171 GCA_030573635.1 Blastobotrys ciferrii
TACGCCACCGAACGCCACACCAGCGGCCCTTCGCTGGACCCCCGCCAGGAGCTTCAGTATAGAAATTACGCCGGACCGTACTGTAATGTACTGCGACAAGATCGCCTTCCTAATTTGGAACTGTCTGCGCACGGCTGAAACCCAAATTAGGAAGGCGATTTCAGCCGCACGTTGGGAGGCCGAAAAAAACTTGAGTGTGCGTGCATGCATGCACACTGGTTGCCACAGCAATTAACCGTCGAAATTATATATATAAATTAATTAATTATATATATATATATAGCTATATATAGTAAGAAAAAAAGTATATATATATATATATATATATATGCAGGCCGCGGTCTGCCGAGCGGGCCGGCCGGGTCCCAGCCACCAGCCGCGCCACACTGGCCATATGCATGGGTGCCACAGCAACGTATACCGTCAAAACAATGTACAGCCGCATGTACAGCCCTCAAAAAAAAAAAGTACTTGAATATAATATTCAACCCACTGCCGGTCTCGTTGGATACGTGCCAAATAACAGTTCATTTTGACCGGCCATTTTATATTTTATCTGCAGGTTTGGAGCAGAGGGTCGAAAACCTATAGATGCATGTTGCGAATTGACTCGATAGGTCTGATAATCCCGTACACTCTAATGCATTTTCTTCTCAAATCTGTTGTATTATTACTATAACACTCTCTAATTCATAAGAGTACATTCGATATTAACGAGGAGGTAACACGAGTAGTATCGCATAATAACACAATTACCTATGTACATGACCTGACCCGCCGAGTACGGGCAGCACCTCTGAACGGATTGCGATAGATCTCTGGCCCTGGTGGGCTATTGGCACCATTTCCAGAATGTTTGGGGTCGCAAGGAGGACGGTGCCTAAATTAGAAAGGATTCGTGGGAGTCGGCGGATATAGACTATCCCCACAGCGGAACCAAACTTAGGGTTTGTAGAGTGCACTTCATTCGAGAGATATCTGAAGGCCCTGTGTTCGATCAACAGTGTTAGCAGTGGAATTCATCCATTCTATTTTGCCTCCTTTTTGTGGGAGCATACATGCAACTACGCACGCGTACTCTGCCTCAATTCTCTTAAAACAATTATATCATTTGATCCAACTTACCCCGATTAAAGTTAAAATATGCTGTGTTTGAAAAATTCGTAGTCCAGAGCTCTGGATGCAGCCTTCACCTTCTGGGGGCACGCCCCCAGACCCCCAGGGCTCGCTTCGCTCGAGGCTATCGATAGTGTTCGATGAAGCCTCGCAGAGCCACGGGGGTGCAGGGGGGCTGGCCCCCTGCAATTACTAACCCAGACGTAGCCTTCTGGGGGCACGCCCCCAGACCCCAGGGTTCGCTTCGCTCGAGGCTATGGGTAGTGTTCGATGAAGTCTCGCAGAGTCACGGGGGTACAGGGGGCTGGCCCCCTGCAAATCCTAACCCAGAGGTAGCCTTCTGGGGGCACGCCCCCAGACCCCCTGGGCTCGCTTCGCTCGAGGCCATGGGTATTGTTCGATGAAGCCTCGCAGAGCCACGGGGGTGCAGGGGGCTGGCCCCCTGCCATTCTAACCCAGAGCTAGCTGTTTGACACCCAGGGCGCGCTTCGCTCAAAGTTATGGTTAATTAGCGCTAGTGTTGAAGCCCAGGGGCACAGGGGCCGGGTACTATTCATTAACGCGGATATACGCGCAGGCCGGGGCCCAGCCCTACATTTTTAGTGGACGTATGTATGTATGTCTTTGAGCGAGTTTCCGGTGGAGTTATTGGATCTGTGTTTAGAGGATGTTGGGACGAGGGAATTGCTTGCTATAAGGGCAACTTGCAAGCGACTGCGAGATGTGGTTTCCTGGAGTGGACGGATGAGGGCGGTCATGACCCGAACGGCGGGTCTCACGGAAATCAAGGTCGGGAAGATGTTTCGAGTGGTCATTGAGGAGGATTTGATTACGAATCATGCATCGAAGGGACTGGATTTCATATTGGAGAACGTTAGGGAGCTGTGGTTGGGCGTTTTGCCGGTGGTGTCGTACAGTTATCACTATCGGGGTGCCCATATGTTGTTAGACTCGATTCTACATTTATTTGAACATGAATTGCCCCGCTCCCGGCTAGAGCAAGTCTACATATGGCCGATTGTGGCGTTGGACGTGTACAGTGCTGGTCGACTGATGGAGAGAATGAACGCGTCGTTGCTGGACTTTGTTGTGCCTGACGTCCGGTTTCACAAGATATACGATGACAAGAATGAGCATCGTGTTCGGCTCGGCGACAAGTTCCTCAATGCCAGTTTGGAGCTCTCCAGCCGCAAGGCCTCGTTGTTCCGACACATTGATCTGAGTCTCGCAACGCGGTTGACCCATCTGGACATCATTGGTAAAACCACCCCGGCCCGTCATCGGCGGCCAAATTGGGCCCTGGGAGGTCTACCTGGGCTCTGGAAACAGTGCCGGGTTCTAAAGAGTGTCCAGTTTTCGGCGGATGAAAGTGAGGCCGATTTCCAGATCCCGTACAGATATCTAACCCCAGCCATCTTACCCCAGTCGCTGGAAAGACTGATCCTGTCAAAGTGCTCCATCAAGTTTGAACACGAAACCAAGGTGTCGTTTGCTGACAACGTGTCCATCGTCTCAATGGTCTGCGACTCTTCAATGTTCCTGGAACCTATCATTGGCTCCTTGAACAACCTCACATTAAAAACACTGGGAGACGAAGCATTGGACATCATGTCCACGCGTGCATTTGCACAGAGCCCCCTGCGCCGTTTGTCCTTACATGTGAACACTTTCAGCAACGTGCGTCTGAGCCAACTCTCCAACCTTCCCTGTCTGGAAGACCTACAGATCACCATGAACGAAAAGCCCACCCGCAACAAGCGCATCGCCCTCAGAAAGTTTCTTGCACAAAATCCCAGCCTCAACGTCACCCTCTCTATCCACAAATTCGGCAGAATCACCTCCTGGAACATGCGGTCTTATCTACATGTCTAGCACTCCATCAAATTGGCCAATCAAACGCGCATTGGAAGGTCGTTGGGGGCACGCCCCCAAACCCCCAGGGTCGGCTTCGCCGAAGTTTGGGTGTGAGTGGTCTCTATTAAGCATACTAATCAGACGACGCGGCTATTTGCTTTGAAGGCATGCCTCAAGCTCTCACTTTGCCGAACTTTAGGTGTGAATAAACTGCTCTAGCACTCCATCAAATCGGCCAATCAAACGCGCATTGGAAGGTCTTTGGGGGCACGCCCCCAAACCCCCATGGTCGGCTTCGCCGAAGTTTGGGTGTGAACGGCCTCTATTAAGCATACTAATCAGACGACGCGGCTACTTGCTTTGAGGGCATGCCCAAGCTCTTAGACTCGGCTTTGCCGGGGGTGTGAATGAACTGCTATCAAGTATGTTTATCGTCCGATTAGAAATACTGTAACCAAAAGAGTACGCCTCTACGATCTATTGTTGTTGTCTGTTTAGAAAGGACGTACAGTTGACATTCGCAACAAATCGAATGACATTCTACCAATCAGATTAACCGAATGCTTATAACTATTTTGTTGAGCTATAGAATCTCAACATCTGCTTTCTGGCTCTATTCGACGTAGCCTCGCAGAGCCACGGGTGTCTGGGGGCTGGCCCCCAGAAAACAATACACACGATTTACAGCAGTTTTTTCTTTCTTTTCTTTTTTTTTTTTTTTTTTTTTTTAGAGAGAACAATTGAGAGTCCGAACTAACCTCATGGATCCAGCTTTGTCGAGATTCAGACCCGACGGCCTTCGGCGGAGCGATTTTGCCTCTTCTAAAGGAAAAAGATAGTAGACTACTTGCAGTAATATGTAAGATATATTTCGCTTTATTGACAGCTACTAAATCTGATAGAAAGAAGCTAATCAATTGACGCGCATATGCGTGCGCGTTGGTAGGTGAAAGTGTTGTGAAAAACAACATCTATTCTGAGAGTGCGGCAACGCACATAGAAGACAAATCTCATGCATCAGCGAATGGATCGGGCAGCACAATAATAATATCGCATATATTGCATTTGTACATGAGTCTAATGTCGAAACGTCACTACACGAACGATGACACGCAGTTTGCGTCGTGTAAACGACAACGAAGTGCCCAGACCCCGGCGGAGGAAACTCTGTATTTTCAGGACCACCATCTCTGTCCGTCGCAGGATCCGGGACGACCCATGACCCCTCCATACGTCGAAAACACTATTGCATCCAGGAATCAGACTGCCACCGCACCTAACCTTGCTAACGACCAGACAAACAGCCTCAACCACATGAAAAATGATGCGAACGACAACAGCAACAGCATGATGCATAGAAAAGTTAAATTCATGATGGGGTATAGACCAGATTGCAAGCTCTGTCAACTCAAAGTTCCTGGTCACTATGCGCATTGGTCCAATTCTTGAAAAACGACCCCCTTTATTTATTTGCAAGTCTCACATATGCATTCCTCTAACTCGTCTTCACCACAGCATGCTCTTCCTTGAAACACAAACAAATACACTCTTCTTTTCCAAGAAAGAAGCAAAAGCGGTTGTTCTGCTTCGCAGTAAGCATAATGGCCCAATGATAGCTACTACAAGGTATTTTCTTTTCGTGAAAGACGCAAAAGCGCTTGTTCTATTTTCGCACAAGATTCACAGGCCCAGTGATAGTACAAAGGTGTATTTCTTCTTTTCCAGAAAAGAAGCAAAAGCATTTGTTCTGCTTCGCAGTGTGTTCCAAGGTCAAAGGTAACCCAAAAACATTTCTAATTATGAAGCTGGCCCCCTGCACCCCTGTGGCTCTGCGAGGCTTCACCGAACACTACCCATAGCCTCGAGCGAAGCGAGCCCTGGGGGTCTGGGGGCATGCCCCCAGAAAAAGCAATTCTGGGTTAGTATTTGCAGGGGGCTGGCCCCCTGCACCCCCGTGGCTCTGCGAGGCTTCAACTAATAGCAACAAACGAACGCTACTCATAGCCTCGAGCGAAGCGAGCCCTGGGGGTCTGGGGGCTTGCCCCCAGAAAAAATCTGGGTCAGTATTGCAACTCCTCCGGGAACCGAAGCCACGGGATCTGCCGAACAAAAAAATCAACTGAAGTTGTCGGACCCAGGATTTTGGGGAAGAGTGTAATAAATACTAAGAGAAATGAATGAGTTGTTAAAATTTATTAGATGTGCGTATAACTATGCTGTGACAAAGAAGTTCTTTTCACCTTCTTTTTGGACGACTGTACCTCTTTCTAGGAGTTTGTCACCGGTCATTAGTCTAATTCTTTCGGTGGTGAAGGGACTTTCCAGGCCGCGCATCAAAGGAGGGGCAGAGTTTTGGATTCTGGCGTACCTGAGGGCGTCTCTGATGGCAAAGAAGGCCACAGAACCCAAGAAAAGTGGGGGTTCGCCGATTCCCTTGGAGCGTTGGATGGTCTTGAGATGCTTGAAGGGTCTGTCGTTGAGATGGCTAATGTTGAAGATCTGAGGAATGTCTCTGAAGCCTGGGATTTTGTAGGCACCGGGGCCACGCGTGAAGATGGAACCATTTTGAAGCCAAAGGGATTCTTCAATGGTAAAGAGACCCTGGCCTTGAATAAAGGCGCCCTCAATTTGGCCGTAGTCAATGGCTTGGTTGATTGGTCGGCCAATGTCCATCTTGATGTCGGTTCGCAGAGACGACCAATCACCCGTCAAAGTGTTCACCTCAACAACGGCAACCGCACAGCCTTGGGTGTAGTAGAAAAAGACTGGATCCGGGTTGGGATCACCCCAAACAAAGCCAATGTCGGGGGTTTTGTAGAAGCCGTTGGCAGAGAGGTTCACACGATCAAAGTAGGCTGCATGTGCCAGCTCGGCCATAGTGGCATTCTTTCCAAGCTTCTCTCGATATGGTGCAAGTCGTTCGTTGAGTTGATCACAGGCATTCTTGATGGCCATACCATTTAGGTCACTGGAGGCAGAGGCTGCTGTTGGAGACGCGTTGGCAACAGTGTTTGTCGCCGTCTCGGAGATGAATACATTGTCAAGTGGGACCTGTAGCTCCTGTGCACAAACCATGGCCATCTTGGTATGAAGGCCCTGTCCCATCTCAGTACCACCATGCGTCAGCAGAATGGAACCATCATGATAAATGTGGACAAGGGCACCCGCTTGGTTAAGGAAGGTAGCACCGAAGGAGACACCAAACTTGGTAGGGACATGAGCAAGACCTCTCTTGATCCACTTGTTCTTGCCGTTGAACTCGTCAACTTCCTTTCTCAGTTGATCGTAATTGGCTTGTTCCTTGACCTGCTTGGCCATCAATGGGACGGTAAAGTCCTCATCAATCTTCTGCTTGTAGGGGGTACTGGAGACGCCTGGCTTAAGATAGTTGATTTCTCTCAACTGGTCTGCATCAATGCCCAATTGCTCAGAAATCTCGTAAATGTACGTCTCCGCCAGGAACATGCCTTGTGGGCCACCGAATCCTCGGAAGGCAGTGTTGGACGCCACACTTGTTCGACAGCAATAACCCTGAATCATGGCATTGGGGAAGTCGTAGCAGTTTTCAGAATGCAAAACTGCTCGTTCAATCACACCCTTGGTCAAGTCCATACTCCATCCCGCGTTGGCATACAAGTACGCCTCAATGCCGGTGAACTTGTAGTTCTTGTCCAAGCTGACCTTCCACTTCATCACGAATGGGTGACGTTGGCCGGCAGTCATCATGTCCTCGCTTCGAGAAAGGATCATTCTCACAGGTCGCTTGAACTTTTTGGCAGCAACCGCACATAGCGAGGACAACTGACAAGCTCGCGACTCCTTGCCACCAAAACCACCGCCCATTCTCTTCACACGAGCAACAATTCGAGATGCCGGCACACCAGTTGCCTGGGCTGCAGTAACTTGGGTCTCATTGGGGTTTTGACTGGATGAATAAATCTTCATCTCCCCATCCTCCATGTCAGGAACACATAGCGATCCTTGGGTTTCCAAGTAAAAGTGCTCTTGTCCCCCCATTCGAACTGTGCCCTCAAACACATACTCAGCCTCGTCGAATGCCTTCTTCAAATCACCCTTGTCAAGTCGAGGGCTATACTCAAAGAAGCTATTCTTGGCAATCGCGTCCTCCACGCTGATGACAGCATCCATCTCTTCATACTCCACCTCAACCAAACGGGCAGCCTCAGCGGCAATCTCGCGATCAGTGGCAACAATCACACCAATACATTGGCCCACATAGTAAACTTCGCCGTCGCAGAAGAATTGCTCTTTGCCAGCGGGCGTCCCCCACATGTTGGCTTCCTGGTTGGGCAGGTCGTTGACGTCGCAATAGCCAATCACACCTGGCAACTCAAGTGCCTTGGAAGTGTCAACAGAAAGAACTCTGGCCCTTGGTTTAGAGGACATGACTTGCACACCAAACGCCTCACCATGATATGGCGGAATGTCATCAACATAGATGGCCTCACCAGTAACCTGCTTCATGGCTGAAAGATGTGGGTTGCTCTTGCCAACAACCTGCTGTTCATATGGGTTTTCCAAGTCCCGCTCACCTTCAGGACGACCTCTAGTGACTTCAGCCAAAGAGTTTTGGTCATATTCAGGCCCGTCCTTGAGACCAATGTGCTCCAGCAACGCATTGTAGAACTTGTAAAAGAAGGACAGGACCAGGGTCTTTCGATATGTGGGCATGCCACCAGGAACGCTATAGGGCATGTCAAACTCCCTGCTCAAGCCATCAATGGCCAATTCCAAGACATCCTTGCAAGTTTCAGCAGTGATCTTTTGACCAATAAGCGACTCAGCCGTCGACTTGGACGCAACAGTAAACGGACCCACGCCACCATATGCCAGCCGAGCCTTGGTGATCTTGAAATCGTCGTCCATGACAATACGGAGACAGGCGCTGACAATGGCAATATCATCATCCTTGCGCTTGGCCTGCTTGAAGGCACGAACAACCTCATTGCGTGGCTTAGTCTCCGGAACGAAGATCTTGGTAATAACACCATGGGACGGCAGCTTGGTCTTTCGATAGCCAATGAAAAAGTCCTTCATGGAGATTTCCTGAACACCATCTGCAATCGACTCGACAGTAAGCATGGTCTCTGCCGCCACCATCACCGGGTTCATATCGGAAATGGGCGACGCAGTCGCAATGTTACCTGCCGGAGTAGCAGCATTACGAATCTGCCTTCCTGCAAAGTATTTGAGCTGCTCAGCCATGGCACTGTAGATTTGTGCTCGTTGAGGTCCCAGCTCCTTCACCAGATCCTCCAAAACATGCTCCAACGTAGACAAGGAGATGTTGGCACCAAACTCCAACCCCTTACCGGGAATATATCGATGGGTCTTCAACTCCTCAATATCGTTCGCATACACGGAAATGTTGTAGTTCATGGCCTTCATCTTGATCTCAATCTGGATTTCGGACGCTCCACCAACGATCTTCGAGTCTGGATACGTATGCTTGATCTCCAACAACTGTTGCTTCGTCACAGGCCGGAACCACACCTTCTTCTCATTTCCAAAGAAAAGCGGCTCCAGCTTGTAGCTCTTTAGTGCCGGCGGGAAGATGAGCTCACTGCCCTTGTCATAAGGCTTCAATGGCAGCCCATTCGGAGAAAACAGCTTGTTCATATCCATCTCCCGATCTTCATTACTCTCCGCCCCGCAGCCATTTGCAGTCCCATTCTCCTTCTTGTCCCGGCAACAGCCACCGGGTCGACCACACGAGAAGGTGTTGGCAGCATCAATAATCGGCTTGTACCCCGTACAACGGCACAAATTGCCATCAAACGACTCAGCAATCTGCTCCTCATCCGGCGTCCCTCCAGTGTTTCTCAACAATGCATACAAACTCATCACAATACCCGGAGTACAGAACCCACACTGAGACCCATGAAACAGCGCAATTCGCTCCTGCGCCGGATGCGGATTCTCCGTATTACCAATCCCCTCCACCGTAATCAAATGCTTCCCCTCAACCGCAATCAAAGGAACAATACACGCATTAACTGCCGCATGTCTAAAAAAAATATTGTTAGCTTTCATCCCTCAAACCTTTTTTTCCCTTCAAGAGCATCGGGTGACCATTTTCTGGGGGCACGCCCCCGACCCCCTGGGCTCGCTTCGCGAGGTTCCGGGCATGAGAACCTTCCGCGAAGCGGAATAACGCTTTTTGCTTCTTTTTCTGGAAAAAGAAGAAATCTAATCCCAGAATCTGCAACAGCGACCATTTCTTGGGGGCACGCCCCCAGACCCCCAAGGCTCGCTTCGCTTGAGGCTATGGGTAATGTTCGATGAAGCCTCGCAGAGCCACGGGGGTGCAGGGGGCTGGCCCCTGCAAACCTAACCCAGATGATATTTCGCTCGAGGCAATGGGTAGTGTTCGATGAAGCCTCGCAGAGCCACGGGGGTGCAGGGGGCTGGCCCCCTGCAAACCTAACCCAGGTGTTGTAGGGTTTAAAGAGAAGGAGATACTTACACTTCCTTGTTTTCGACAGGATCCCAAGAGGCGACGACGACAGTGCAGGCACCACAGCCGCCTTCAGAACAACCGAGCTTTGTGCCTGTGAGGCCAGTGGAACGGATGTAATCTAGCAGCGTGCCCTGTGGATTTGGATTCAGAAGCGACTGTTTAACGCCGTTCAGATAGAACGTAAAGACGTTAGAGTAGTTGTGGTGGCCCAGGGCCTGATGCAGCTTCAAGGGCTGCGGCTCAGGCTGGTCCACCAGAGACAAAGGAACGGGTGGCGCCATGATGTGTGTAACAGTAGGAGTAGATGTTGTTGTTAAAATAAATAGATCGAGCGTATAAAAAAGGGACTACCAGCAGCCCCGTGATAAAAAAGTACAGTGTATATATATCCGTTGCGGAGAGATAGCAGGGGTGGCGCGAGCCGACGGCATGCCGGCGGCGCTGGGGACCGGGCCGACCAATCGCGTTTGCGCAGTTGGTCATCCGAAGGGAAACCGGAGATGCTAGTGGGTGGGCCGGTGGCTGCTCCCTTCGGGCACCGACGATGAGGAAGACGAGCGGTGCTGCTGGCCCGGGCCGGTCGGAGGGGGCTGGGGTGGCGCCAGGTTCTCCACGGGGATGTTGTGCTTGGACGCCAGGTCCTTGAGCGCGCTGTTCTCCGCGATCAGCTGCTGCAGGAAGTCCACCGTCTTTGTCAGCACAATCGCCTCGCTGCGGCCCTGGCTCGCGTCCAGGTCCGGCACGATGTTGGTGATCTTGTCGAAGCCCTCCCGGATGGCCTGGCGCCGCTTCTTCTCCGATGCAATGTGATTGGCCTACAGAATTAAGGTTAGACTTCGTCTCAAACCTAGTCTTAATCTCAGCTCATTCAGCTTACCTTCTTCTCCTCCGGCGTCAGCAGCTCGCCGGGAGCCTTCTGCATCCGCGGCAGGTCCTCCTCGGTCCGCCGCCGTGCCTTCGGCGGCTGCGCTGTCGACCCGGAGCCCTCGCTCTCTCGCTTAATCGTTCCTGTTTCGTCGGTCATCGCAACGGTCCATGTTTTCGTTGTTATCAGTCAAATATATGCCTTGTGCAAGATGAGGGGTTGTTGTTGGGACTTCTTCCACATGCGTCTCTCGGCTCTCCCTTAAGCCGCACGGCCCTCACTATCCCCGACTGCTATACCTTCCTCTTTGCTATCCCCCTCCTCACTATATATATATATATGCATGCATATGGCGTGTTTCTGGGGGCACGCCCCCAGACCCCCAGGGTCGGCTTCGCCGAGTCTCGGGTTAAAACCTTAGTTGATCTTCTGCGAAGCAGAACAACGCTTTTTGCTTCTTTTTCTGGAAAAAGAAGAAAGCTAACATATATGTGCTGATTGTTTTCTGGGGGTACAGGGGCTCAAGGTCGGCTTTTCCGAGTCTCGGGTTAATTGATCTTCTGCGGCACAACGCTTTTTGTTTCCTTTAATTTCTGGAAAGAGAAGCTCTGGTGAGTTTATCGTGAAACAACCCGGTAGAATCGGCCTGCCGCATGTCCTTGGTCTATAATCTGTATACAGAAGTTTCTTACCGGTGTCTTCTTGCAGGGGGCCAGCCCCCTGCACCCCCTCGGCTCTGCGAGGCTTCATCGAATACATACCCATAGCTTCGAGCGAAGCGAGCCTTGGGGATCTGGGGGCGTGCCCCCAGAAAACCACTACATATGTTCTGTATGAAGCATCCTACAAGAAAAAAAAAAAGTTTTATCGTTCCTCAATTAAAGCTTTCTTCGAATACCATGATGGCGAGGGTATTGAGAGTGTCATTGGGCAAACACGAAAAGTAATGAGAAGAGACAGCGCTTACGTTTAAATCTAAACATGAGAAATAAAGATGAACATGAAAGGCACGGATAGGGAAAGGACCTTATATAATTATACATATATAAGGTAACTTCTTGAACCGCAGTCTAGCACTAGCTATTAATTAGTTTAATCCTATTCACCATGCACCTGGTGCGGCGCACACGCGAGAGATTAATTGAGCCGCACGACAGCTAGATCTTGGAGGATCGACCTGCATGTAGAGACAAGCTAAGGGAGTAAGAAAGATATATATAGACAATAATATTAGCCCAATTAACTGCTGTACATTGTTATTTGTTTTTGTGGACAACAAATGCTGCTGTATAAGCTGATAATCCTTTCATTTCAAGAAGACGAGGAGGAAAACGTGTTCTGCTCTTCGGCTGGCCGGTGAACAGAACGTAATCTACGACGCAGACACTGGGTATCCATAATAGCTGTTCTAATTCCTGAGGACCAGCATGCACCCAGTTAGCCCCCAGCTAGATAAGCTTCACCAAGTCTCGGTTTAAAAACTCAACTTATCTTATGCGAAGCGGAACAAGCCCTTGCCCCGTTTCTGGTACAGAAAGTAAATACAGTACGACCCATCAGATTTCTGAGGGACCGACGTGCCTTTCCAGAAACCACGTATCTACCTAACCCGATCAATATATCGATTGCTCGCAGCGAGTTGGCTCGGTATCCGAATTACTTAATTAAACTGGGCCTACTAACTTGACGTTCCTGCTGTTTTTCTTTCTAGACTGGGATCATATCAACGGGTTACGACTAACCCCCAGCGCCTCCGTGCCTCTGCGCGATTCTAAGTAATAGACACTAGCGAACGCTACCCATAGCCTCGAGCGAAGCGAGCCCTGGGGGTCTGGGGGCGTGCCCCCAGGAAAACACGTGGGTTAGGGTTTGCAGGGGGCCAGCCCCCTGCACCCCCGTGGCTCTGCGAGGCTTCAACGAATAGAAAGAATTGAACGCTACCCATAGCCTCGAGCGAAGCGAGCCCTGGGGGTCTGGGGGCGTGCCCCCAGAAAAACACTTGGGTTAGGGTTTTGCAGGGGGCCAGCCCCCTGCACCCCCGTGGCTCCGCGAGGCTCCAACTAATAGCAACAAGCGGGTCGACGCTACCCATAGCCTCGAGCGAAGCGAGCCCTGGGGGTCTGGGGGCATGCCCCCAGAAAATAGCCCTCGGTTAGTATTTGCAGGGGGTCCTGGGGGGTTGGAGAAATCACGTGATTTGTATTAATAAAGCGTGCGGCGATAAGGGGGGTTTTGCGCGCTAAGTCCGATGTGGGTGTTTCTTAGTTGGGTATATATGTGGGTCCATTTCTAACGGGTTACTAACACTTAGTAAGCGCGGCTGGGGGCTTGAGGCAGTATATATACGTACAGCTAGATTGGATAGAGGGTAGACATAGCGAGCAATGGTTCATTTTGTTATAGTTGGCGGGTCGTTTGCGGCGGTTGGAGCCCTGAAGACGATTGCGTCGGTTGTTCCGGACGCTCGGGTGACGGTTGTGTCGGCGTCGACCCACGCCTTCTTCAACGTGGCGGCGCCGCGGCTGGTGGTCAGGCCGGAGCTTGTGGACGAGACGTTGTTCGACATAGAGGAGATGGTGGCGAAATACGGGGGCAAGGACGCCACGTTTGTGCACGGGGAGGCTGTTCGGGCCGACATTGCCGGGGGGTCAATCACCGTTAAGAAGGACGGGGGGGCCGGGGCCGGGGGGGAGGTCGATATTGGGTTTGACTATCTGGTGCTGGCGACCGGCGCGCGGGCCGCCACCGACGCGTTCAAGGGGGGGCGGACCCCCGCGGAGGTCCGCGAGCGCGTGAACGCGGTGGCGCGCGCCACGCGCCGCGCGAAGAAGATTGTGGTCGTGGGTGGCGGGGCC
>JAJMDO010000339.1:0-13139 GCA_030573635.1 Blastobotrys ciferrii
AGGGATGCTCTTAAAGAGTTTCGAGCGATGCCGAAAGTCGGCCGGTCGGACGGGGTCACGTGAGCGCGGCGCGTTGGGAGCTGACCAATGAGAGGGGAGATAATTATGACGGGGGCCAGCTCTTGCTTCGGGAGGTGTCAGGCATATATAAAGTCCCAGACACCCACCCCACTTGAGCAGGAATTTTAACACTTGCACGACAGCACACAGAACTATAGAGATGCTGTTGCGAACGAGCAGACGATACTTGCAGACGGTGCGACCGTCGCCTGCCGCCACGATGACGCCCATGTACGGGTCGTTGCCCTCGTCGACGACTGCGGCCTCCGCCGAGAAGTGGGCCCGACACGGGCTGCCAGACTTTTCTTCTGAGAACAGCGGCAAGCAGCAGAAGAAGGACAGTGCGACGAAGCGCGAGGCCATGCCACGGGCCCGGGCCAGGCCGTTCACCGTCTCGCAGTCAATGGCCAAGCCGGCCACAGCCACAGCCACTACTAAGCAGCAACAACAAGCCACACCGCCGCCACCTGCATCCACGACGACGAGTCCGGAGAAGGAGAAGGAGAAGGAGCTGAAGTCGCATCCGCTGACTGCCGAAGAGAAGCCCGCTGCTGCGGCCAGTGGCAAGCTGGCCAGCGAGGCTACTGGAGAGAAAAGCACGGTGAAGCCAAAAAGAAAGCTCAGACCACGAAAGGCCGCAATCACATTGTCGCCCAAGGCCGTGGAACATCTACGAGGCCTGCTGGACTCGCCGGACCCAAAGCTGATCCGCGTCGGCGTGAAGAACCGCGGATGCTCCGGGCTGACCTACCACCTGGAATACGTGGACAAGCCCGGAAAGTTCGACGAGGAGGTGGCCCAGGACGGCGTCAAGGTGCTCATAGACTCGAAGGCATTGTTCAGTATTATCGGCTCGGAAATGGACTGGATAGACGACAAGCTCTCGAGCCGCTTTATCTTCAACAACCCCAACTCCAAGGGCCAATGCGGCTGCGGTGAAAGCTTCATGGTCTAAAAAAACCCACAAAAGAACAAACGAATGAACGATGCATCTTACACTAACGACACACACAACCAATCAATTACCCATCCCCGTATGTAATTTAATGAATGACCCTTCTCTAGACCCTGGCCCTACACGGGTCCGCCCCGTGTTGGTCGGAACCGACTCGGTCGGCTCTCCGACCGCTGTCCAAGCCTCACAACATGCGGCTCAAGAAGGGTCCCCCGGACCCCTTGTAAATCCTAACCCTGTTTTCTGGGGGCACCCAGACCCCCAGGGCTCGCTTCGCTCGAGGTTATGGGGAAAAGTGTATTTGTTGAAGCCTCGCAGAGCCACGGGGGTGCAGAGGGCTGGCCCCCTGCAAAACCTAACTATCGAAGTGTTTTCTGGGGGCACGGCCCCAGACCCCCTGGGCTCGCTTCGCTCGAGGTTTGGGTAATGGGTAATGGTCTGTGCGTTGGTTGGGGGATAGCTTAGAGAACGAGGGATTCAGTGAGGTGGAGGTTACACCTGTAATTGCGGAGAAATCGAAACTATCCAACATATTATAATCCAGCATATTACACAGGAATGTCCCAAGAGGGCAGAAGAAGAAAAGGAACTAAAGAAGGTGTCCCTGAACGTTGAGTTACCAATTTTATTGAATACCAAGAAAGGGCCCCAAGCGATGGCGGAGCTTATCACGGCTGGACGAAAATATGACACAGCGAAACTCGAAGTGCGCCAAATCCACTTAGTCGGGCTGCCGGAAGCAACCCAGGCTACGTCACAGCAGGCTGATGGGTCTGACTGAGTCGCTAAAGCGGAGGTGATGAGTGGGTGCAAAGAGAAAACCAAGTGCAAAGGCAAATGAAAAAGAAAGAACAATAAGAGATAATTTTATGTATTGGAACAAGGGGCTGGCATGGCCTTCGTGACTTATTCCGGGTTTAACGCCGAGTGGGTGTGCCTGGCGGCTCTATAATAAACTGGTTAAATGTCAAAAATGTAGTACTGGGTTAGGTAACCGGGGTGCGCCCCCCAGAAACTAGCCATATTTAGTTCTGGGTTAGGTGATAGGGGGTGCGCCTCTGTAATCACTGGCTCTCGAGGGAAAGCTAGTTCTGGGTTAGGTAACAGGGGTGCGTCCCCCAGAAACTAGCTATATATAGAACTGGGTTAGGTGATAAGGGGGGGGGGGGCGCCTCTGTACCCACTGCCTGGGGGCCTCGAGGGAAAACTAGTTCTGAGTTAGGTGATAGGGGGTGCGCCCCTGCACCCACCGCCTGGGGGTCTCGGGGTGTCCCCCATAGGACTAGCTATATATAGATATGGGTTAGGTGATAGGGGGTGCGCTCCTGTACCAATATCCGTGGGGTCTGGGGCGCCCCCCATAAACTAGCTATATATAGATCTGGGGTGGGTCGTAGGGGGTCTGCCCCTGTACCCATAGTCTAGTTCTGGGTTAGGTAATAGGGGGTGCGCCCCTGTACCCATATCCGTGGGGTCTGGGGGCGCCCCCATAAACTAACAATATATAAGTCTGGGTTAGGTGATAGGGGGTGCGCCCCTGTACCCATGGTCATGGGGTGCGGGGGCACCCCCAGATAACCAGCTAGTTATAGTTCTGGGTTGTGTCATAGGGGTGCGCCCCTGTACCCATAGCCATAGGTAACCAGCTAGGTATATCTGGTTGAGGGCTAGGTAATAGGTGCGCCTGTACCCACTGCCTGGGCGGGGGTACGCTACTCTTGGGTTAGGTCTTAGGGTACGCCCCTGCACCCACTGCCTGGGGCTCTCGGGGGTACGCTAGTTCTGGGTTAGGTCTTAGGGGGTGTGCCCCTGCACCCACTGACTGAGGGTCTGGGTGCGCCTCCCCCCCAGAAACTAGCTATATATAGATCTGGGTTAGGTGACAGGGGGTGCGCCCCTGCGCCCACTGCCTGGGGATCCCGGAACGTGCCCCGTAGGACTAGCGTCCATTACATTTTCCAAAAAAGACGATTGCCGTAAGACCAAATGTGGCTAGTGTTTGGCAGGACTGTGGCGGTGTTGGTTTGTCGGGCCGCCGACACAAACCAGGTCTTCACCGGTGAAAAAAAAAAAAAAAAAAAAAAAAAAAAATTGTGTGGTGCGATAACAGTCTTGGATATAGATTACGAAACGATGGTTAGTTTTTCGTGTGAGGTGAGTGTACCAATCAATAGGGATAAGGACAGTGGCTAATAGAAAGTCAGGTTTGTAATGAGACTCTGGCAAAGAAGAAGTTGATGGGCCATTTCAACAAATGTCGAGATGCCTATTTCACCTGTATTGATTGTTCAACCACCTTCGAGGGCGACGAATTCAAGAACCACACTAGCTGCATCACAGAGAAAGAGAAGTATGAAAAGGGTTACGGTAAAAAGCAGCAGAAGAACAAGCAACCGCAGCCGCAGCCGGTACCGCAGCCAGCTCCAGAGCCAGATCATAAAGCTGAGGTAAACGGTGGTTCCAAGAAGAAAGAAAAACACAAAAAAGCTGACACGAAAGAATTGGTCCCCAGCGGAAAGGCCGTGGAATTCAGCAAAGTTCTCAAGGCCCTGAAAAAGAAGCACAACCAAAAACGAAAGCAGATTCTCAAAAATATCAAGGTGGAGAATTGTAATGGCGAGCTAGTCCTTAAGCTAGCCGATTTGTAAATTTAGATTTCAATACTAACCACGCGTCAATTTGCTGCCCTTCATCCCATGTTATTTTCGTGCTTCGCTCTATAGGACTGGCACTGCTAAACAAGACCACTATTTTGATTCCGTCCGGAAAATTCAAGTAAAACCACTGGTCCTTAGGATCCAAGTTCTCGGAAAACTTGGGCAAAGCTGAATTTTCTTGGGGGCACCCCCAAACACCCTAGGTTCGCTTCGCGGATTATGGGTATGAATATACCGTCGAGTCGAGCATGATAGAGTGATTGTTGTACAAAGGACCAAGTGGCGTGTGGTGGTATCATTACTATTTTCTTTTCTTGGGGCTGTAGAGCCATGGGGGTGCAGGGAGCGTGCCCCTACTCCAGGAAAGGTTTTCTGGGGGCACGCCCCCAGACCCCCAGGGTCGGCTTCGCCGAGGGTTGGATCACCCAGCATTCCGCGAAGCGAAACAACGCTTTTTGCTTCTTTTTCTGGAAAAAGAAGGAAACCGGGCATTTGACCGCGTGGCCCTCAGAGCTAACACTTTACACTAGTAGCCCCGGGAAGCTGAACTGGCTCTTGAACAATACCAAAATCTTCCTGCTGTAATCGTGAAGATCGAGCAAGTAAATATGTCGCTGGCTCTGTTACGATTTGCATAGGGCCCGCGCCTTGAACTCCGTGGCTCTGCGAAGCCTCAACGAATAGAAAGAAAACATACCTCCCCTGGCTTCGAGCTCAGCAGTCTGAAAGCGTGCCGCCAGGAAACCAATTCTGGATTAGGGTTCGCAGGAGGCCAACACTTGCAATCCCGTGGCTCTGCGATGCTTCAACGAATAGAACAAAAACACTGCCCATAACCTCGAGCGAAACGAGCCCAAGGATACTGGGAGAGGGGGCTTGTGAGCTAGGTCCTCTGCAATCCCCTGCTCTACGAGGCTTCAAAAAACAGAATAGAGAAAGGAATACCCACTACCCATGGCCTCGAGATCAGAGGTCTGGAGGCGTGTCTCCAGGAAAACCACATCTGGATTAGAATTTGCTGGACGCCAGCCCCTGCAACCCCGTGGCTCTTCGAGGCTTCAACAAATAGAATAACCACTGCCCATAACCTCAAGCGAAGTAATCCCAAGGGTCCTCCAGAAAACGACGCCTGGTTTAGGGTTTTGCAGGGGCCAAACCCCTGTACTCCCGTGGCCCTGCGAGGCTTCAACGAATGGAAACAATAGAACACTACCCATAGCCTCAGCGAAGCGAGCCCGTGCCCCCAGAAAACGACGCCTGGGTTAGGGCTTTGCTGGGGGCCAGCCCCCTGCACCCCCGTGGCTCTGCGAGGCTTCAACGAATAGAAACATTAGAACACTACCCATTTGACATTCTGACATTTAATCAGTTTATTATAGAGTCGCCAGGCGCACCCACTCGGAGTTAAAAACTCGGAATAAGTCACGAAGACCAAGCCAGACTCTTGTTCCAATACATAAAATTATTCCTAATTGTTCTTTCCATTTCATGTGCTTTTGCACTTGTTTTGTCTCTTTGCTTCCACTCATCATCTCCGCTTTAGCGACTCAGTCAGACCCGGATTCAGAAGAATCAGCCTGCTGTGACGTAGCCTGGGTTGCTTCCAACTGCCTGCTACTAGATTGATTGATTTGGCGCACTTCGAGCTTCGCTGTGTCATGTTTTCGTCCAGTCATGATAAACTCCGCCATTGCTTGGAGGCCTTTCTTGGTATTAATAAAATTGGTAACTCAAGATTTGGGGACACTTTCTTTAGTTTCTTTCTTTCTTCTGCCCTCTTGGGACATTGCTGGATAATATGTTGGATAGTTTCGAGTTCTCCACAATCGCAGTTGTAACCTTCATCTCTCTGGATCCCTCGTTCTTGAAACCATCCCCCTACCAAGGCATGTCCTGTTCGAATTGAACTAGTTTGTTGATAACATACCTTGACCGGGTTAGAACACTACCCATAGCCTCGAGCGAAGCGAGCCCAGGGGGTCTGGGGGGCGTGCCCCCAGAAAACGACACCTGGGTTAGGGTTTTGCAGGGAGCCAGCCGCCTGCACCCCCGTGGCTCTGCGAGGCTTCAACGAATAGAAAGAATGTACCTCTACCCGCGACCTCGAGCGAAGCGAGTCCTGGGGGTCTGGGGGCGTGCCCCCAGAAAACCACTCCTGGGTTAGGGTTTTGCAGGGGGCCAGCCCCCTGCACCCCCGTGGCGCTGCGAGGCTTCAACGAATAGAAAGAATGTACCACTACCGTAACCTCGAGCGAAGCGTGCCCAGGGGGCTGGAGGCGTGCCCCAGAAAAATCAAGGCCGGGTTAGGTTTGCGGGGGTTCTGGGAGTGCTAGTAAGCAAGAGTAGCTCAGATATTGGATATGCTTTGTTGAAGATAAGCGTCGTTAGAGCAGGATTTACTGGCGACCCAAAAATGTTGTATAAACAGTAGATTGGGGGGCGCGGTATCCAAAGATTGTTGTTCTGGCATAGTTTGCTATCCCATTGGTCGGTTGGACTGATGAGATCGCCTACCCCACACGTTATATGTGGGGAATTCCCAACGACTTGTTACAGCTCGCGCGCTGATTAATAACCCGGCGAGTGTGAGACCAAATATTATGACAAAGGTAGTAGTTGTGGGAGCTGGTGTGATTGGACTTACAAGTGCGTTGGTTCTAGCGGAAAGGGGATACAAGGTGGCGGTGGTGGCTGAGACGTTGCCCACGGATGTTCCCAATAGCTCATATACGTCCGCATGGGCCGGGGCTCATTTCAGACCGTTTCCATCGTCGCAACCAAATGATCCAAGGGAAAGCTCGTATACTAGGGAGACATATCAATGGTTTAAGGAGCTTGTGAAAACCAACCCAGAATCGTCGGTCAAGTTTGTTGTGGGTGAAGAGTATATAGAAGATGCGCCGCAGAGATATCTACAGTGGCAGGCACAGGAACAGGGCATAGAAGGTTTTGAAATCATTGATCCGAATCAAACTGGTCGGTCATTTCCAAAGCCTGTAAACTTTGGCTGTCGTTATAAGACGTGGGTGCTGAATCCGCCTTTGTATCTAGCGTTTTTGACGCGTCGGCTGCAAATGAACTATAAAGTCCAGTTCGTTAAGACACGCTTCAATACATTGAGAAATGTATTTTTAGCTTACCCGGACGCTTCATTTGTTGTGAATGCAACTGGACAGGGCCTTCAGTTGGATGGTGGGTATGACCCCGTCTCCTTTCCGATTCGAGGACAGACTTTGCTGCTCAGACCACCCTCTCCGGATCATCCATACAAGGACCGAACAATCACACACCAGTCTTCCGAGGGGAAGTGGACGTTTGTGATTCCTCGTCCATTTGATGGTGGCGTGATTGTTGGTGGCACCAAACAGGTAAATGAGATTCATGACCAGCCCAACCCTCGGGATACACAGGATATTGTTGATAGCGCTCGTATCATGTTCCCTGAGCTGTTTGGTGGTCCAGAATTTGACGTTGACGTTGTTCAGACCAATGTGGGCTTTAGACCGGCCAGAAAGGGTGGCTCTCGCATAGAGCTAGAGGCCGTCAACGATAAAAATAGGCGTAAGGCCATTGTTCATGCATACGGAGCTGGTGGGATGGGTTATGAAATGTCATATGGGATTGCTAAGGCAGTTGCTCAAATTGTTGATTCTAAAGTTCAAGTTCATCGACTTTAAGGAATATATATGCTATAGAACCGCCGTTATGGGGAATTTGTATTAATCGTAGAATCATACGTATACGATTTAATAGTACCAATATATAATTATACGCGTGAGCTAATTACTTATATCTAATTGCTTTTCTGAGGTTACGCCCCAAACCTCAGGCCGGGTACGTTATATTGTCATAAGCTTAAACTTTGCGGAAACTTGAGAAATTAATATATATATCCCATGCATGAGGCACCGCAGGGCTTGTCCTTAACAAAAGAACAACGTTATCCCCCCTTGTTATAGTTCTCTGTGGTGTATTGCATTAGTCTAAGCCTGGCCAGAAGGACAGAGGCTTCACAACCGTTAATTTTGTAAGTAGAGGATGCCAAAAGTTTCATCTATTCCTGTCAAACCTATGCTAGCACTGGCCTACAACAGCGCACCGGAGCCAAAACCGATAAGCTATATAGCAGCAGTCGCAGCAAGAAACCTGACCATATTGACCATATTATCAATTTCAGTGTACGTTGTTCTACCAGTGAGGAAACAGACGACAAAAACCACGGCAGGACATACAGTCACCATAGTTTTGCTAAAATACCCGAGGAACTGCATAATGAGGAACAATGGCCGGCCTCCCAATAAATCACACATGTCAACAAGCCAGCTGGTTACAGCTCACGTACCTGATTATTGCCCACCTGATGGCTGTTCGCGGATTATGTAGAAAAATAGCAATACGCAGGAAGAGCACAGCTTTAAGCACTGGCCTTGCGCTTAGTTTCGATTAAACTGGGGGCACGCACCCAGACCCCCTGGGTCCGCCTCGCTGATTATTGCCCACCTGATGGCTGTAAAACACATAGCTAACCGACTGTTCCACTTATATCCGTCTAGTTTACAGGGGCTCCTATATATAACACTTCAGTTGAAACTTATCCTATTCCCGTAAAAACCCCGGGACGTGCATACTGCGATGCTTATGGAATCCAGGATCATGCCCCCTCCCATTAGGACTAATTTCTGGAGATACAGAATGAAGAGGTAGAGCATGAAGAGGTCTGGCAAGGTGTATGTCCAGTACAAAAGAACAGCAAGCCAGTTCTCAAGGAAAGCATCCCTATTTGTTCCGGAGGAACGTCTATGAAATATGCTTTTGGTTCTTCGATGGTTTTCTAATCAGAACAAAAAAAAAAAAAAAAAAAAAAAAAAAAAAAAAAAAAAAAAAAAAAAAAAAAAAAAAAAAAAAAAAAAAAAAAAAAAAAAATCTCTTTGATGCACGCGTCTTAGTGGATTACCTTAAGCCGAGCAGTCGTTTCTAACGCTATATGCTTTACCTCCCCGTCATTTTTAATTTAACGTTTACATTCTTCTTACAATGATCAGTGAAAACCGGTTCAAACGCAGTAATCGGAGTGTTACATGAAGAATCTGAGCGCAACACATTTCGGGAATACGCAAAAAAGGCGAGGCGACATTAACTTCATTTTGCTGTAGATATAGGCACGCATAGTGAGAGAATGGACTGAGTCAATCTTCAAGCCAATCGAGAGATGGACAGAATGACAGTAGCAATTTGTTATTTTCGGAACCTTCCTCAAGAGGGGGGTCTGGAAACCTGCCGTACAATTCTAGGCCTGCAGTACCTGCAGTATAACGGGGAAGTAGAGGAAAAATAGTATGGCGCCTTCAGCGTGAAACTGGAAGACGAAGCAATGCACCTGGTGAATCTGGGCCATCTGAAAGACAACGGAGTCGAAACTATTCTTAGCGCGAAGCAAAGGAAGTTTGCAACTTCGTAAAGAACTCGAGTGATGAAAACGGTCTTTTTTTTTTTTTTTTTTTTTTTTTTTTTTTTTTTTTTTTTTTTTTTTTTTTTTTTTTTTTTTTTTTTTTTTTTTTTTTTTTTTTTTTTTTTTTTTTTTTTTTTACTTTCAGGCTTTAGTAGCGCAAGTGACGATTTAATTGCTGAGCTCGTGGACCACATAATAACAGACGGTTACTCGGAGAGGCCGGTTAATATGGCTAGGTCAACTGGAAAGGAGGAACCGCACTACCGGAGCATTCGACGTTGGTGTAACTACTCTGGATATAGAATTGAAGACCAAAGAACCTTTCTGCAGCTGCGTGAAGAAGTAAATATTGGGGGCGCCAGAATTCCTAAACTCCTAATGTGATGAAAGATTTCTTTCGAGGCACACTGGAACTTGAAACGGCCATCCCACCACAGATGTTTCCTGCGTTGTATTGCCCTCACAGAAGACGGTGGATCAGAAAACGTTTGGATAAATGAACGAGCTATAGGAAAACTACAATCGGTTGGGGAGAATGAACTAGAGGACCGTTTGGAAGGAAAGTTACTTTCTCAAACTGACGACTTCGATGAAGGCCATGCACCAGTCCCTGCTACGAGGAGCAATAGGGATACTGAGAGCGTTGAGAGGACTGGGAGCACTAGGGAAAATATTATATCACGCCTGATTCCAAGTTATCCGGACGAAGGTGAGCACGGTTGCGCGACAGGCGTGGTTATGGAGCTCATGTATCACGACCTTGTCGCCAAAATAACACTAATCCCACGTCTCATACAGTTGGAGGTGAAGGAGTTAATGATGATCTAGCTTACCGTTTTCGCACACAAAACAATAACCCATCTGTGAGGCGGACTGCACCAAGGTACTCATACCCTGAGGAAAATGTGTTAAATCGCCTTTCAGAAAGCAGAGAAGAGGGTGCCAGAATCCAGCCAGAAGGGACGGAATGTACTCCAGGTACATTGAGTCAAAAATTTCTCTCAATTTCAGGATTGTAGAAAAGGTGACCGCTGAAAAGAAGGGGGAGAGGAAGAGCCGGGGGTTCCAAAAAAGGATTAGTTGAGAAGCAGACGAGAAGTAGACGAACAAGGAGAGAAGTAAGATATCTTTAGAGAACGACTAGTTGCGTTCAAGGGTGCCAAGGTTGGAAAGAAAGGCGCGAGAAGAGGAGATATGCAAACTTTTGTATGAGGAAGTCGGGCAGAACATTTCTAGATATGGCAGCTGAATTGTTCTCAATCTTGGGGCCAATCCATCCTACTCACTCTGGAGAAGTATAGCTAAACGGCACCCAAATATATTGTAAGTTAGGCACTATTCAAATGAATTATGCGTCGGCTTCTTCTTATAACTCGGGAACCATATTGAAAATTCAAAAAGGGGCACGAAGAAGCCAAATGCAACTTCTCTGCGAGAATTCACTACAGTAGTAGGTTTCCTTCTTTCCTTGGATTTGACTTACTTGTTCTGTAGAATTAAAGTCCATTCAAGCTAAAGCAGAGCAACAGCACATATGAAACAGATGTGGGCCATAAGTGCTTTTTCGGGTCTAAGGGTTTCCCGACCGGTACGTACATTGAAACTTGTCGACTTCGGTGATGGCAACCAGTTTGGCGTGCACTTTGTCTGAGGATGTACTTGCGAAAGGGCTTGTCCCTGAATCTGAGTTCCGTACCGACTAGCAAACAAACATTCTGATATCTACCCTCTCTCCAGCATTCGGCCAATACAAGGAGAATATCCAAAATAGTCCTTAGAGGCAGTCACAACTCACTTGATGTACTTCGGCGCAGAACCATGACCGACGCCGAAACTGTTGAGAATCAAGAATTGACAGACTTAGAAGTTCATGCAGTTATGTCATTCTATGCTCCCGGAAATAGCGGAGGGTAGATTTCCCGTAATGTTACATTGACAACATTACCCCCCACTACAACACTGGACTGTCCACATATATATATACTACCTCTCAGCTTTCTTCTGTCCTTCAACATTATTGTGTGTTCGTTGGATACAGTGCGTGCAATATGGATCAGATAGAAACACGCATTTCACAGAAACCATTTTCAATTGTAATGTGTTCGCACCATTTGGTCAGAAATCTCAAAAAGAACTTGAATCCAGCTGCTGGCAGGAATTGTGAAATGCGTGTTTCAATCTGATCCATATTGCACGCACTGTCCCCAACGAACACACAATAATGTTGAAGATCTAGAACATTAACAGAAGAAAGCTGAGAGGTAGTATATATATATGTGACAGTTCAGTGTTGTAGTGAGGGTAAGTAAATGTTAATATTGTCAAAGTGACACTACGTATACGGGAAATCTACCTTCCGGTATTGCCGGGAGCATAGAATGACATAACTGCATGAACTTCTAAGTCTGTCAATTCTTGATTCTCAACAGGAATTTGGCGCGTTATACCCCTCGAAACAAAAGCGGAATGGTCCGAAACAATAGCAATTTTTGGTCTATAACGCGACATGTAAAGTAACATGCTGCATTCCGTTGAATACTTGTATCTGTAGACCAAACCATTTTGTCTCAGTATTAGAGTATACATTCTCGTGGCTGCATGCCGATCTCAATAATAAGATCGAATCGAAATTAGTCAAGGGGAGTTGCATTGAGGATATTCAGGCAATTCCAATTCTCCTATTTACCTTGGTGGAGTATGAACCAACATACAGCTGTACCGTGTACCGCCTCTGCTTGATATAGATTGTCGTCGTCTGAGGCATCGCTTATCAGCGGTTCTACGGTTCTATTTACGCCAAGCATTTCTGTTTGATCCTGGACGAGATGTCCAAGGATGTTCTCAAACCTCTTCAGGACCGAAATACAAGTTGTTTCTCTGGCTCCCTTGCAGAGGCATCTATCTAATTAAGCTCTTAGAACTTTGAAATACCATAACACGTTAATCTAGGGCAGGTCTCCTCTTCATGCAAGGAAAAAAAAAAAAAAAAAAAAAAAAAAAAAAAAACTATGAGAGCAGATATTTAATCAGTGTGCAATACGTAAACTATCTGATCCGTATTGCACACACTAGCTTGGTCCAATTGCAACGAAATCAAACATGTACACATGTACAAATAAGCTTATATATAAGAACTAGAACAGCTGCAGAAGAAAGTTGAGAGTTAACGCATATAACGTTAGTATAAATATATAGATGAACATTAACATGACATGTATTGGCAGTTCAGTGTATACGTGCGCGCATGTGTATATATATTATATTACAGGCCGGCCGGATATATATTAATCTATATATCTTCATGATCAGGTTGCCTGGCGCATGCACATGCATAGCTATATAGAATGACATAACTGCATGGCCTTCGAAGTCCGTCGACGCGCGTCAATTCTTCATTCCCAATTAACAATATCAGCTACGTGAATTTAAAAGTGTTTACCGCTGCGTTAATTCTTGGTCAAAGCAAAAAATTCTTTTTTTTCTTTTGTAGAAGCCCCACGTACGTACGTACTACTAGCTATCATCCTGATCTTGATGAGGAACGTGAGGCCGTGAAAGTGTACATGAACTAGAAAAACCGACAAAACCCATGCAGATCGAAGAACGGCCATGCACCACCATGGCCCACAAAATCAATAAACAGCTCTCAATCTGCCAATCCTTATATTTGTGTTGGGTTCATATATGCAAATAAGGTCTTGCATACATGAAAGATAAAACCTGATTCAGAAAAACTCCGACACGGGGAATTGAACCCCGATCTGCCCGGTGAGAGCGGACCGTGCTAGCCATTACACTATATCGGACTGTTTTGTGTTGTTGTCAGCCGCAAGCCCTTGATAGGGAGCGGAAGAACTATAGTAGTCCACACGTTGCGTGTAACTCTTGAGATCACTAACAGTGTGTTGTGTTGAGGTGTACCTTTGGTAGCCTAGTATAGATTCACGATGTTCAAGATAGCGAAGCTATCTTGGGCGAATACGTACTTATATAGTATCTAGTACGACGGTGGGTAACC
>JAJMDO010000340.1:0-12899 GCA_030573635.1 Blastobotrys ciferrii
ACCCGTCAGAAAAATACCTGATCTAACTAATACTTTGTTTTCTGAGGTGCAGCCTATCCTTAGCTATATACCAAACACCTTTTTTGTAGAATGCCCATTGGCACCCAGATCAGCCTCAAACACGCTAATACTTTTCCCGTTCTTCTCTCTACCGCTAGCTCGTCTAACCAAGCGGCAAAAAATGAACTCCGTAGAAAAACATTGACGTAACTTTATCTTAGCAGGGGGCTGCCCCCTGCAAACCTGACCCACAACTATGTTTCTGGCGGCAAGCCCCCAGACCCCCTCGGCTCGCTTCGCTCGAGGTTATGGGTAGTGTGTTTTAAGTTACTAGGATAAACCGCATCAGGGTGCCTCGCAGAGCCAGGGGGGTGCAGGGGGCTGCTGGCCTCCTGCAAACCTAACCCACAATTAGATTTCTGGGGGCAAGTCCCCAGACCCCCTGGGCTCGCTTCGTTCGAAGTTATGGGCAGTGTTCAACTGTTTCTATTCGATGAAGCCTCGCAGAGCCAGGGGTTGAAGGGGGCTGGCCCCCTGCAAACTTAACCCAGGAGTGCTTTTCTGGGGGCTTGCCCCCAGACCCCCTGGGTTCGCTTCGCTCGAAACTATGGATAGTACTTTATCCTTTCTATTCGTTGATGCCTCGCAGAGCAAGAGTGACTAAGGGAGTCGGGGGGCGTCCCACAGAAACTTATATTGGATTTACACGCCCACAACTTTTATTTTATTGAGTCAATTTGTATACCTGTACTCTTTTTTTTCAGGAGAAAGGGCCAAGAAAGGTTGTCCTGTCTTGCAGAAGACCCTTCTAGCCCAAAACTCAGTGAAGCCGTCCCACGTACCCTAAGACTGAAACTGGTTCTCCGCACTTCTAAAACCCAATTCGTAGATTGTACCGACAATCGGCGAACTCTGCTCAAGGGTTCTGCCACCCAGGGTCACGTGATCCTTAGTCTATAGGTTATTTACATTAGTAGTGATTAATTGTGCAGAATAGAATAGTGTTACATAACGTGGGTCAGTGAAATCCGCGGCCCTTAATGTATTTTACTTCGTCGTCCTGTTCAACCTTGGCCATGCGGTGTTTGATCAGCTGATCCAGTAGGGAAGACGGCTGGGCGTCCTGGTGGGATTGCTGAGCAGGTTCTGATTCCACAATTTCAGCAACCAGCGGGGCACCTGAGTCATCGGCCTCCACACCATCCAGCTCCTTGACACACGCGGACGCGTCTTCGCGGTTCTTGAATCCCACCGTCGCAGTGCTATACTTGGGATCCAGCTCGTCATAAACAGGTGACACCATGCATGATGTGATGTTTTCGAATCCCAGCTGCCGCAGAATCTCTCGCAGGTCCCCCTCGGTCGTCTCAACGTCCAGATAAGTGATCTTCACCGTCGTCGGCGTACCCACGCCCCTGATCTTCAGTCGCCGTCGCTTCGTCCTCTCGGGTGCCTCCGCGCTCTCGTCTCGTCCGTGTTTCACCGGCTGTGTCTGTGTCTGTGGTGGTGCTTGTACTTGTGGTAGTGATTGTGGCGGTGGCGGTGGCGGTGTGGCAGAGTAGTTGGGCCGATAGTAGAGGCTGTTTGTGGGGTCATAAGTCGTGGCGGCATTAGTATTTTTTGGCTGAGGTGGCGGTGGCGGTGGCACATAGCCAGTGTGGCCATAAAAGTCGTTAGAGGGCCCGTACTGCGACGACGGAGGGAAATAAGAACCAGCAGTGGAGGGCCCAAGCGGAGCGGCTGTCGACGCGGGCGGCGACGTGTTGTGGGTGGACCTGAATCGCGAAGCCGATTGCGACGGACGGTAGTAATTGTCTGAACGGCTATACGCGGTCCCGCGATAGTATCTGTCCGGATCTGGCGTGTGGCTGTTACTTCGTGGCGGGGGTGGCGCTGCTGGCGCCACCGACGGCGCGTCGCTCCTCCTACCAGGCATTCTCTTTGGCCCACGCGGAGGTGAGCTGGACCTTTCTGCGGCAGGTCCTCGGGGCGGAGACCGTGACTGGCTTTTAGTATCTTTTTGTGTGCTCGGTTTTCGAGGCGGGGAACGCGACTTGCTTTTGGCGGGTACTGGTGCTTTTGGAACCGAGTCCGGTCGCGGCTTACTAGTCGTCGACCCACTGCCCAATCGAGCGGCGAGCGAGTTCGCTGGCTGCTGCGGCTGTGGGCTCTTCGAAGACTTCTTGTGTTCTGTGCGCTTCTTCTCCGCCTCGGCCTTATCCCGCTTGATGAAGGAATCGAAAGACACTCCCTTTTTCGACGGTGGCACATGTCCACCCGACTCAACGGGCGACTGTTTCCGCGACGGTTTCGTCCCTAACCTTTCTGATAAGCTCGCACCCGACTTGGGCTTACTGGGCGGATCCTGTTTCTTCTGCTTCTTCGATCCCGCCCCCAGACGACTCGCAAGGTCCTGAATTGTTCGTTAGCACAGACACAAAAACTTGTATCTTCCTCACTTACCGAGCCCTTAGAGCCATCCTTTAGCGACATGCTACAACTGCTTCGTTTGATGAAACCGTTTCGTTATTATTAAGATACAATGCACTAACTAGTTTCCGGTGTATGCTCCCTGTTGCCTATGATAATTCATCCAGTCCCAATTTTACGCGCAGACCCACGTTTACCCACACTGAAATTTACCAGAACCGCTATTTAACACTTCAAAGGGTCTTTAAGCTTAATAGAGGTTTTTCTGGGAGCACGCCCGCAGGTTCCTTGGGTCGGCTTCGCGGAGGTTCGGAACAAATCGTTGTTGGCTTCTGGATCTGAAATTAACCAAAAACTGTCGTAGATGTTAAGATGTATAAAAGAATACTGTAAGAACATACTTCAGAGGTAGACCTCCTAGGCTGGCTTCGCAGCGATTTGGGCTGAGAGATTGTTAGCACACACTGTAGTATGGTATGTGTCAAGGTTTCATTTGATGAAATGAGAATAATATGGATGTATGGTGATCGCCAATGATATTTTTGTTTATTAACGTCAAGCTTAAATTTTGGTGAAATGAATAATATGCCTGCATTGCGTCGACCCAGTTAAATGGTATTCTTCAATGGTATTCCGTACGTTTGTTATGGGCCAAGCGTGAGCTATATCAAGTTGCAACGGGAACAGAAGCTGTTTATTGTAACAAAGAATGAAAAATTGTCTGCATCGGGTTCATTTATACCTAGACTAGGATGGTGGCGAAACGAACTTTAGCAGATATTCCTGATTATAGGCTGAGATAACGTACTTTTATGCTATGTTTCGTGTCTTATTTGTACAACTAAAGGCATGTGTGGTCAGTATGAAACCGGCCAGGAATTCAACTGATGAACACTCGATACATGCAGTTATGTATCAAACAGGCTCCAAATTCCACACTCAATTTAGCATGCGCCTGGACCCGAAATAAAGTGATCATGAAAACAAAACAAGTTATACTTAATTACTTTAGTTTAGGCTAGAGATTGGATGGTACTAACTTTGGTGTTTGCTGGATATACAACTAGCGTATATCAATTGGTTCGGATGCTACCATGCAGCATGCCAATACTTTTGCTTGACCACAATCCAAGAAATGGTCAATGACAACCCAGCAGTAGGCCATTACCCATAACCTCGAGCGAAGCGAGCCCATGGCCAGGGGTTCTGAGGGCGTGCCCCCAGAAAACACTATTCCTGGGGTAGGATTGCAGGGGGCCAGCCCCTGCACCTCCGTGGCTCTGCGAGGCTTCAGCGAATAGACTATTACCTATAACTCGAGCGAAACGAGTGCCCCAGAAACCAAACTCCGTTAGGTTTTGCAGAGGGCCAGCCCCCTTCACCCTCGTGACTCTGCGAGGCTTCAAAAACAATAGGCCATTACCCATAATCTCGAGCAAAGCGGCATATAATCTAGGTAATTACAGCCTGGTGCACGTAAATCAGCCCATACCCACATCCTAAATAAGGTCTCTCATTAACAGTGCATGCAGTTGAATGTGCATTACATGATCCTGCAAAGCCATGCTAGCCAAACCACCGAGAGAAGCGGACCCTGGGATGTTAGGGCGTGCCCCCAAAACAAACGCAATTTATAGTTTTGGACTAGCGAGGTAGACGATTAAAGTCGGTATATATCCTGTTGTGCATACTAAACTTCAATGGACCCCCAACCCAACATTCCGCGAAGGGTCTGGGAACGTCTCGCCAAGATGACCAACACAATCTAATCATTTGTAACTAATCAGGGAATATTTAACGTCGGTTGATTTGTTAAAAGGTTCAGCAAGTTTGTGAGGCGTTCGTTGAAGCGGTCGGACAAAAGTTGGATTTGGCCCTCGGATCCTGTAATTTTAGCTTTTGCTAGGCGTAGCCGTAGGCCCAATGAATATGCCTTTTCTTCTGCTCTGCAGCGATAGCGATGTTCAGTCTTGATTGCCTCAATGGCAGACTCGTAAGCTTGTAGCATAACATTTTGGTCTTCTTCCAGTTCTCTGACCCGCTGCTCTAGGTCTTCGATATACTACAATCCATAGTTAGGACTTCCAACTTTGGCCAATATCTGCCTGGATATACTTTTTGCTTATTCCTCTTTCTCTGCACAGTCCGCGGTTCGTGTAACGGTAAATCGACATCTACTTGAGGCCTGTAGTCCACAGGGTCGTAATAATCGCTGCTGGATGGGACCGAAGAACTCGGGTTAAGGCCTGATTGCATCTGTGAATCTAATTAACTATTAGTATCATTCGTTGAGCATTTTTACAGGGGGCATGCCCCAGACCCCCTGGGTCCGCTTTGCGGAGATATGGGCTGTTGAACACATGCTATATCTAATCTTGGATTTCTTGTCATCATGTGCAAAAGCTAAAGGTTTGCTTTTTCTAATTAGACAGAAAGAGAGTAGCAGTCACAGAAATTGATAAACTTGGGTTCATTGTTGTGAAGAGAAATTTTTCAATTCAAATGCCAGTGACGAATTGTTCGATAATGCATCATTAGATCTTGTCTAATAAGAATAATTCTGTTGTTGCTTTTCAGGGAAAAAGACGACAGAGTGTAAGACGGAAGCTGGGTATGTTTTCATCATGAACGCCTCCCCTGATTCCAAAAACCATCGGTCTAGCGTCCCAGATTACTTCTTTGGTTCTCACTGCAAATAAGAACCAATGCTTCTGGCTCTTCTCTGGAGAAGAAGGGCGGGTGCAGACGAGTTGATGAAGCACTTACCGGCAGTGTGATTTGGTATTTCTTCTTGCTGGAACCGAGGCAGACCCATGGTTAACGAGCGTTTTGGCTTTGTTGAGCCAAAGTCGACAGTGGGATGATAAGATACTGACTTCTGGGTTGTAGGGCTATCCTTTGATTTGAAACATGACTTAGCTGGGGCGACTTTTACTGTCCTCTGACCGTTGTAAATGTTATCATTGTTGCTCGCGTGTATCGTCTCCTGCAAAATACGCCCGGCGGTTGTGGCCCATTTAGCCTCTGGATAGTCCACCCTAACTCTATCACTATCGTTCAAACGTATTGTACTCAGTTTCCAATCCATTCCAAAAAATCCAAAAACTGGTCTTCCAAAACAATTCTGAGGTATAGTGAAGGATTGGGACCCTATAAAATTTAGACTTTTACACCAATACCACGCCGGTTAAGGTTTACTTCTTTTTGAGAAAAGAATCAAAGGCGTTGGTTCTGTGTTACTGGAAAACGTGATAGTATATCAACTAATTAGCGAGACTTGGATGTTAGTTTCTTCTTTTCAAGATAAGAAACAGAAGTGTATGTTCTGCGAATCTGAAGAACCTGCTAGACCACGAACTCAATATTAACTGCTTCCCTCTTTTAGGAAAGAACCCGAAGAATCAAGCCCGCGAAGGTAGATCAAACAATTAATTAAAGTTATAGTTTGCGTATATGTGGAATCGAATAAAATGAACAAGCGTGAACCTTTAGTTTGGCTAGTTAATCGCTATAGTGTGCTAGCCAATATTAATACTGCACTGACATGTCCTTGTCATAACCTGACGCCAAAGCTGCCAACCTTAAGCTTAAATACAAATTGAGTGGGCCCTGGGACAACCTTATGGGTATCCCCTTAATTTACTATATGGGAAGCAACATTGGTAGCTCTTAGCCATATAGCTACCTATAAACAAGTCCTATTCCATATTTCGTCTTCTCAGATAGGCTTCAGTTCTGGAAAGCAAAGAAAAGCAAATTTAGTGTAGGTTACTATGCATCGATATCTGTCAAATTCTAGCTCTAAAAACTACAAGACCCATTTGCATGTAGAGGCCCCCAGAGTCACTTCTTTTCTTCTCGGGAAAAGAACATCCTTATCTATGACCCTTTGTGGTTCTTTTCGGGAAAAATAAACCTGGTTTTCATAGAAACCGGGGGAGCATACTACGAAGAAGGCAATTGATGAAGGACAAGTAATTAAGTTTACAATAAATACCTTAGAAGAAACAATCGAGACACTCCTCCACTGCGCAGCAGACACACAAGGTGGCCAAGCTAGAATCAGGTTAGCACAAATTTAAACTTGCAAAGCCGAAAGTGAGGAAAAAAACTTACCAAGCACCACAACATCCCATTCCGGCACCGCGGCCACCACTAGACTGTTGTGGCTGCTGTTGGACGTATACTGGCTGTTGCTGTTGACCGTACGGCTGTTGAGGATAGCCTCCGTAGCCACCCTGCTGGGGGTAGCCTCCGTAGCCCTGCTGTGGATATCCTCCTTGCTGTGGATACCCACCCTGCTGTGGGTAGCCCCCCTGTTGGGGATAGTAGCCGCCGCCACCGCCACCAAAGCCTCTATCGCCTGGTCCTGCGTCTGGTGCGCCGCCGGTCTACGCTCTGGTTAATACGATCACTGTATTCCATCCGGTGATGCACTTACAGGTTGGTTGTAGTAGTCCTTCGCACTCATTATTGTCTATTGGTTCGGCAAGTCGAAAAAGATGATCGAATGCCGTCAACAAAGGTTCGGTGGTAGTATATATTTTGACAAGGCGGCTGGGATGCATATATCCCACTTGGGACATAACTGATAATCCCGCCGCATGCTCAACTGTACACGAAACAAACAAACCAGCCATCTCTCAACCATTGACCACCCGCACGGACCACAAACGCATATATGGCTGATTTGCCCACACATCGCTTCAATTATTTCTCATGGCCTATAGTTCGTGTTAATTAGGTTTGTCTTTTTTTTTTTTTTTTTTTTTTTTTGCTCGGTCCCCCGGCGAAGCCTTAGCCATCAGCCTCCTTGCGCCCCCACCATGCATCATGGGTGCATCGACGTTCTATCTCAATTAATTTATGCAATAATATCCTCAGCCGCACCGCATTGTCTCCTGCAACATAACCTTCTAGAACTCAACAATCAGTTCCACTCCAGAAAAGAATCAAACGGGGAAGAACAGTAAGGCATCAACGATTAAATGTTGCTATTCTGTTCCCAAAAAGAGCCAAAGTGGAGTGGAGGTCCTTCGAAGTTTGAACAAATAGAGGGCGGTTTTACCTTTAGAAAAAAAGACTTGTCACTAAAATAGATATAGATTGTCATCTTGTCCAGATAGCAGCAGGCTGTTACATTTGAACATTCGTTTGTGACTATGTTTTTGATTACACTACTTTTTGTTTAACTAAGCTTAGGATAGATGGAATTGGGGGCATCGTCTTAATGAGGGCATTGAATTTTTTTACAGAAGTAGAGACTAATACTAAGATAAAGATGGTTCGGAGCTTCAATAAAACTTCTCGTCCCTATACGAAGCCTGAGAAAGTGGTGCGTAAACCTGTATAAGCATTGCTTAAGCTTGAGACATTTTGTATATTCTGTATGCATGAGGTGACAGACCTTAGTGGTAGGTATCTAATGCTAATGACATTGTATTGCACCGTTGGTGACTGTAACTAGTAAAAACTTTCTAGTTAACAATCCCGGTTAACGCCATGTCTTAGATCCTGCTTGGCTAAGTCGATCCCCCGAGATCTACAATCTAACATTGGGTCAAATCAGGGTTCATGCCTTTATACATACTCATAATCCAAATAAAAACGTTTAATTACTATTAAGCGCGGTATAACTTTTTTTTGTCACTTACTTTCGTAGAACACGGCTTACCTGATAAGGGTACCACTTTTTCGACAAAACAGTCTGCCCCGGGGTTGGTTAGTACTTACCATCATTGAAATAATGAAGTATTCCTTAAAAGAAAGAGCTAACGTTTTTCACTTCTTTTACTTCAAATGGAAAGCGCCCTGTCTAAAGACAGATAGTTCTGGGTACTAGATGCGCAGTGCCCAGCTCCCTGTACTCCGTGGCTATGCGAGGCTCCATCGAATAGAAGGTCCAGCACTTTTCCATTGACATTGACATTTAATCAGTTTATTATAGAGTCGCCAGGCGCACCCACTACTTTTCCCAATGCCCGAGCGAAGCGAGCTCTGGGGGTCTGGGGGCGTGTCCCCAGAAAAACCACTACTGTGTTAACGTTAGGATTTGCTGGAGGCCGGCCTTCTGCACCTTATTTTTCTTGAACCACGTGACTTGAAATTGGGATAGGGTTCTGATAAGGTAGGGTACACACGGGGATTTTGAGATATTCAAAACGATGGATTTTGAGTTAGACTTGCAGTCTGATTTAGAAATCTCGGAGTTTGAGACGGGGTTTAATTCGGGTAAGCAGGTTGGGTTCCCCGCTTTGCCCGAGGATATGGACTTTGAGGATGTGGTGTATGCAATTGAGCTTACTTTGGCAAGTGCCATTGATGCTCCGTACAGCTATAAGCAGTTGAGTGCATCCTCGTTGTCTGCAGGGTTAATCCGGCCCCTTGTTAGGTCATTAGTTGAGCCGAAAGGTGGGGTTGACTATAGATTTGAGATGCAGCATAGGGGAATCGTTGCTGGGCTCATCATTGCAAGATGCGACTTTCTAAGCAATACTTCGGATATCGACATGGCGACGGGATACATGGAAAAGGGGATTTCTGATGCTCGGGCATATGCGGCGGAGATCATCGCGACCAGGTTTTTGTATCATGTTCCTATTGATAGCGATAGAATCGAGTTTATCACCTATGAATGTAAACCTGAAAAGAACGACAATGCTACCACTCAGCCGTCATCTGAAAGTTCTCCGTTGTTGAATATGCCGCGAGTGTCGCCAGAGAGCCAGCAGGATGTGTATCGAAAGGGGCTGATCAACATGGATTATTACTACAATTTCAGTGCTCTGCAAATTGCAGTAATCAGCGAAGCCAAGCGGTTTCTGTGTTCTGGTCCAGTGGAGTCTGTTCTCAATAGACTGTGGAACGGCAAAATTGTCTTTTGGGACGGCATCTCGAGGGAGGCCACTAAATCGGCCCATATATATCCACTAGGGACAGCTCGAAGGATAAACAACAGCAACAGCACAGAGCCAAATCTCTTTTGTTTCTGGAAAAAGAATGACGCTCTAGAATCGAAGAACCATGACATCTACGCCCGGCTGAGGGTTCCAAAATACCGATCATTCTTTATCATGATAAACTATGCAATACTACTCGGACTGTTCTATTTACTGCTCTTCACGGAGTCGGACGACCTCGGAATTACCATGATCGAAGTCCTCTTGCATGTGTGGTTTGCGGGGTTTGCCACTGATGAATTTATGCAGGCGCGCGAGGCGGTTTCTCTTGGCCATTACACAATTGACTACTGGAGTGTGTTTGACATCACGATTGTCTTAATATACCTGGTCTTTTTTTGTCTTCGAACCTACAGCTACTTGCGAAATGACTACATACTGAATTCCCTGTCCTTCGACATCCTCTCGCTGGAGGCGCTCCTCCTGGTGCCACGCTTCTTCTCGTTTCTTTCCATCTTCCCGTATTTCGGAACCATTCTCCCCTGTCTAAAAGAGCTCACAAAGGAGTTTGTCAAATTCCTCACCCTGATCATCATCATATATCTGGGCTTCTTCACCACATTCAGCTTCCTGGGGCGCGACGTTTTCACCATCTCCAAAATGTTCTGGATGCTAGTCGAGGTGTTTTTCGGCGCAGCTTCGTCTGGCTTTGCTGCCGCACCACAGATATCCGAGGAATTTGGGCCAGTGTTAATGCTCATCTTCGTCACCCTCACCAACATCCTCCTCATCACTGTACTTGTGTCCATCCTCTCACAACGCTTCAGCGTCATGATGCTCAATGCCCGCGAAGAATACGTCATGTTCTTTGCCGCAACAGTCCTCGAATCCATGACCACAGTCGAGCGTTTAACTTATTTTTATCCCCCGCTCAACCTTATCGGCCTCGTCATGCGTCCTCTCCGCCTCATCCTAGATCACAACCAATATCGCCAACTACGCATCCTTGTCCTCAAGCTGACCCACTGGCCCTTTGCCGTCGGTGTATACATCTATGAATCCCTTCAAACCCTCCACCACCAAAACAGACAACACAAACTTAACCTCCGCAGAAATAGCCGCAGCATACCAAACCTACCATCCACAACAGTCTCATCCAACAGACGAAAGCGTTACGTGTTTTAATGAATTTTTTCACCCTTTTTTCTCAGCACATGCCCTATCCTTGTGAGTGAAAATCGCAGGGAGCTAGCCCCCTGCGCCCCAGTGGCTCTGCGAGGCCTCAACGAATAGAACTAACAGAATGCTACCCATGGCCTCGAGCGAAGCGAGTCCTGGGGGTCTGGTGGCGTGCCCCCAGAAAACAGTTTTGGGTTAGGATAGGATTACCAACTCCCTATACGTCCGCGCGCCTCCATCGAATAGAAATAAACCGTAACTATAGCCTCGAGCAGAGCGAACCAACGGGTCCCCAGAAACAGCTCTGGGTTAGAGTTGCAGCGGGATGACTCTGCGAGGCTTCATGGAGTAGAAGTAGCACTGTACCAATTAACCTTTTCGGCTTCGCTGAGGACCTAGATACACGTTGGTAAAGCTGGGCCAGGAGGGCCCCTGCAAACCTAACCCAGAAGTGTTTCTGGGGGCACGCCCCCAGACCCCCAGGGCTCGCTTCGCTCGGGGCCACGGGTAGTGGTTTTTTCTTTCTATTCGTTGGGAAGAAAGCGTTTTTTCACGTCGTAGCCTAGTCTCAGAAAACACAGTACGAGCAGGTGTTAGTTGTTACTGTTATGAGATGCTTCTCCTTTTCAAGAACAAGCAAAAATGTGTTCCTCCCTTTCGCCGAAGGCATCGAAACCCAAACCTCCGCAAAGCTGACCCAGAGACCAGGTGGCTGTACACATGATAAGTAAGTTTTTAGTAAATAGGACACGGAATGGCTTCCCTTTCCAAGAAAGAAGCCAGAGGCGTTATTCTGCTTAACAGAGGGCCTCCCAGATCTCAGCGAATCCAGGGTATATATCTCTACTCATAATAACGTACGGTTTTTCATTAAATTGGACATGAATGATAAATATTTTAGATGAAGCCTGGACCGAATCCAGGACCGAACCCGCCGCCGCGGGACCTGCTACTTCCGGGGCCAGTTGGGTCCCAGCGACTTCCTGGAGGGCGTTGAAGGTCGTCTCTGTTGCCACCTCGCGCCCCGCCCTGCGAGAAGAACGGGTCGTCCATAGACGGGGTCATGCCGCCACCGACGCCACCACCGCCACGTCTGGGGCCGATGTGCGGCTGCATGGGTGGCGTCGGACCGATGCCAGGTGGATAAAGATCGTTATCGCCAATGTTAGGTCCGTACCCACCGCGCTGAGGGTTGTCACCTCCGCCTCTGGGACCTGCCTGGAACTCGTACTCGTCCTCGAATCCAGGAGGCATCATCGGATCGCGCAGAGGGTCGTGTTCTCGGGAGGCCGCTACCGGCGGGTTGTTGGGTATGTTGGGCATGAATGGTCGTGAGTTTGGTTGCTGCTGTGGCGTTGATGCACGGCTATAATCGTCCATGGGTTCCTGCAGAGACGTCTGCTTTTCGGGCGTTGCGGTGTTCTTTGTATCATCCGAGGGCATCAGCTTGCGGAGAACGCCAGTTGTGAGGGTCTCGCAGAGGGACTCCACCTTCTTGTCCGACACATAGGCATCGCGGGCCTCCTCCGACCCATCAGGTCGCTGGAAGAAGGACTGGTTCGTGTATTCAGCCGTATCCAGCTTCGCAATGGCGTCCTTTCCGCCATAGGTGGCGCTCACCAGAGCCGTGCTCGCCCCCAGTTTGGTGATGGTCAGGTCCAATGCCAGCTTGTTCTTGGAATATCGGAAAAAGAAGTAATTGGGTGACCCCTCCTGCCAGGAACTGTCCAATACCCTCGCATCGTCCAAGATAAATCCAGCGTCGCCAGGTGAATTTTCGGTCAATCCCTCAAACCTGAGTCCCGCATGAAGTGCCCACGCATGCACTGCCACCGCCACAGCATCAATCGGCGACTTCAGTCTCGCCACCGCCTGCTCCTCATCGTTCGTCTCGCTCAAACTCTTCGTTATCGTTTTGTACATATGACATGCAGCCATCTTATCTTGTCTCAATGCTCTCTCTCATCACCTGTCACCATCCAGCTCTTGCCCTCTCTCCCATCGGCGTTCGGCAATCGGCGGTCCGACTGCATCCATGCATTCACCGGTCTCTTACCGTCTCTAAGTCTTAGCCCTTCTCATCAGATAGCGCTAGCTAGCTCTTAGGTGGTTGTTTTTTTGGGACACGCCCCAGCCCCCCTTGGGTCGGCTTTTTCGAGTTTGGGTAAGGGCCCCTCTACGTAATGGAACTTGATTTTGGAAAGGAGAAAGTTCTTTCTTCACCCCGAAGCCTCGCAGAGCCACGGGGGTGCAGGGGGCTGGCTCCCTGCAAACCTAACCCAGTAGTGGTATTTCTGGGGGCACGCCCCCAGACCCCCTGGGCTTGCTTCGCTCGAGGCTATGGGATGTGTCTTACTCGTGGGGGCATAGGAGGGTTCACCAGAACACCTT
>JAJMDO010000341.1:0-12735 GCA_030573635.1 Blastobotrys ciferrii
ACGGGCGAACTGGACCTTCTTTAGTCCCTTCGTGAACATGTCGGCGATATTGTTTTCTGATTCAACTTGCCGCACTTCAACAACATTTGCCTGAACATTTTCACGGACAAACTTGTACCTAGTGTCAATGTGCTTGGTACGATGATGAAGTACCGGGTTCTTGCTGATATTGATACAAGCCGTGTTGTCCTCATAAATGGCAAAGTTCTCAGCCAGTTTCAGTCCAAGTTCTCGCGCCACGAGCTTCAGCCACAGCGCCTCTTTCACAGCCTCGGATAATGCAACAAACTCTGTCTCTGCTGACGATAGAGTCACTGACGGCTGTCTAGACGACCTCCATGAAATAGGACCTCCTGCCAACATAAAGACGTAACCAGTGGTAGATTTTCGTGTGTTCTTGTCACTGGCCCAATCCGCATCCGAATATCCAGTAATCGTAAAGGCAGGCTGCTTTGAGTATTGGATAGCCCACGACTTTGATCCCTTCAGATAGCGTAGAACATGTTTGGCAGCAGTCCAGTGGCACTCCCTTGGACAAGACAAGTATCGGCTGAGGTGTGACACTTCAAAGGCAATGTCAACCCACAGGAGTTTTCCAACCAGAGAACGGTATTGGCTGCCGTCAGAGAGAAGTGGTGAGTTGTCACAATCGTCAATGTTCATTCCAGTCCAGGAGGGGCAAGGCGAGGTTTTGGCCTCAGTGAGATCAAACTCCTTGAGAAGTCCATTGATGTATTGTTCATGATCCATGGTAACAGCCTTAGACTTTGGGTCCTGTTTGATTCTCACACCGAGGAATTTGCTGATGCTGCCCAGGTCTTTGATTTTAAACCTCTTCTTCAGCTGAGTCTTTGTATCCTGCAAGACTTTAGCATTATTTGCAATGCACAACAAGTCATCAACAAATAATCCCACTGCCACGAACTTTCCACCAGTCCTTTTTGAGTAGATTCCATTTTCTGCATTGTTGACTTCAAATCCCATGTCCATAAGTGCCTTCTTCACAACTTTGTACCAGCATAACGGAGCCTGTTTCAAACCATAAAGGCTTTTCTTCAATCGACATACCTTTTCATACTCTTTGTCAAAACCAAAACCCTTCGGGAGCTCCATATAGATTTCTTCATCGAGCTCTCCATTCAGAAAAGCAGTGTCCACACATCAATCTGATGAATATCGCATTCAAACTGGGCAGCTAGTGCTAACAAAAACCTCACAGACTCGTAGCGGATAACTGGTGCAAATGTTTCCGTGTAGTCAATACCTTCTTCCTGAGTAAACCCTTGACAAACAAGGCGAGCTTTGTACTTGGCGATATTCCCATTGTTGTCATATTTCAGCTTGAACACCCATCGATTTCCAACCACATTTTTGTCGCTTGGCCTAGGCACGTATTCCCAAACACCATGTTCTCTGAGGGAATTCATTTCACTCTCGATAGCCTTTTACCAGTGTTCCGATTACGATGAGTCCATTGCTTGTTTGTAAGTCCTCGGTTCAACAGGCTCATCACAACTTTGAAATTGTTGACTGACATTGAAAGCAAAATGACAGGCATCTTCCGGCGACTTTCTCTTCGAGCCGATAACAGCAGACGAGGCAGTCGGAACAGAAAATGGCTTTCTCACGTCACACGAGAAGGTAAACAACCCTTTTTCAGTTGGCGTGGTTTTGATCAGATTGATATCATCGTCAGACAAATCAGTCAGCACAGGATCCTTCACGACAAAAGGTTCAGCATCTTCAAACATCTCATCGACAGCACTATCTTCTTCACCCCCTGAAGTAGATGGGGCCGGAGAGCTGAAAGTTAACAATGGTAAAGGCATACCACAGCTAGAGTAGAAAGGGTCATCAGTGTCGGGTGCATAGGGTGCAACAGAATTCATAACATCAGCATCACGGGAGAATTTCCAATCCATCTTGGCAGGAAAATAATGTTCATCAAAGGTCACGGCAATCTTGGGTTTGACAGCACCCTCTGTGGTGTACACTCGATAGGCCTTCGTATTCTTGTCTATGCCGACGAAAATAGCATTCTTAAGGTTCTTGTCCAACTTCTGTCGCTTTTCGCGAGGTATCATCACATAGGCGGCACAGCCAAACACACGGAGATCACCAAGTCCTGATATAGATTTCAAATCACCTCCTTCAAAGCGCTCAAGTGGAACAGCATCAGTCGACGAGTGTGGCACACGGTTGTAGACATAGGCAGCATAAAGAACGGCTTCTCCCCAAAACTTCTTTGGTAAATTTGCATGGAACATCATTGATTTGGCCTTTTCTCTCACAGTCCGATTAAATCTCTCAGCTATCCCATTTTGTTCTGGCGTATAGGGAACAGTCAGTTGGTGATCAATGAAAAGTTTGCTGAGTTCTCCATCCAGATAAGCAGAAGTAAATTCACCACCATTGTCACTTCGGATCTTGCCAACACGATAATCACCATTGTTTTTGAGTTTGATATACATTTGATTGATGAAATGCAACAAGCAGTCAGCAGCCTCTGACTTCCTTCTCAAGAGAAACACTTTCACAAATCGAGAGTAGTCGTCAATAATAGTCATGAAATACCGGTACTCCCCAATGGCATGTTCATACGGTCCTGGTAAGTCAGTAACGATTAGTTGGAGGGGAACAGTAGTCTTAATCACAGTTCGATGAAACGAGGGCTTTGACGTTTTGCCTTCGATACAAGCAACACACTTCACAGGTTCCACACCATATTCATCAGCAGCCACATTGACTTGTTCATTCAACCCTGTTCAATAATTAGCATATGTACAGATGCCTTTTTCAGATTTCTTCAACTTACAGTCTGTTTCCGACTTAGTCACATAAGGTTTCGTAGTAATCGGACCAAAACGGTTTGGTTTTTCATTGTTGCAATAAGTCTCCATATTTTGTTCATATTTTGTTCACAAAAATTCAAATTCAACACTATTCAGTATATTAGCATTCAAGCTTCAATCAAAGGTTTCTCAAAATCCAACTTACACTCAGTGTAGTACGTCATTGTCTCAGATAACATTCTTTCACCAAGGTGGCCAAGTCTCTGACGCCACAATTCTCTATCGCTCAGAGTGAAATTCACATTCTCTTTCGCGTTGGAGCTTTCACAAACGGCGTTTCCATTCACAATCATCAAACCACTGTCACCATCTGGCGACACACCAAACAGTTTCCTTTCATTTTCGTAATTCAACCACACTTTGTCATTTTCAAAGCTTAAGACACCGCCATTCTTCATGGCAGCACGCACAGACAACAAGTTGCAATGTCCCGTGGGCACATGTTTGACACCACGGAGCATTACCGAGTAGACGGAACCATTAGCATCCTTGACCTTGAGCTCTACATCGCCAACACCAACGATTTGGGCGTGAGAGTTGTAGGTTTGAAAGTATTCGCTGCATTCCTGGTGGTTCTTAAGGATGGCACGGTCATAAGTAATATGACAAGAAGCGCCAGAATCAATAATCCAGTTTGAAAGAACAGCAGATGGAGTAGCGGAATTCGCAGATAGGGCCTGGACCATAAAGGCAATTGGGTTTCCTGAAGGCCTTTCTTGAGAGTCAGTAGAAGAACTGGAGGCAGCAGAATTGGCAACATTGTTGCTATTGCCGTTGAAGGAGGAACCAAGTTTATCGTCTGGCACTTTAGATCGACAAAGACGAGCAATATGGCCTTCCTTGCCGCAGCGGTGGCAGGTGAGTGGAGCACTCTGATTGTTGTTGTCACCGCGGGACATCTGACGATGAAAGTTTCCCCTACCACGAGGTCTGAACGGTCCTCGGGGTCTAGAGTAATAAGCGGTTCCTTGGAGCAGCGAGCAGTTGCCAATAGCTGTTGTGCGGCGACAAAGCTTTGGGAATCCCTGCATACAGGCGGTGCCGTGTCTCGGCACTCAACAAGTGGCCTGATGCATGGTCACGGAAGATGATGGAAGGATGATGCAAAGATGATGCAATCCAACGCCTTTACATGCCACGTAAAGGTTCCGTGACTTCCCCCTCCAATCGGACTGGTTTCCGTACTGATAAACGGAACCTGGTAAACACCTTGTTGGATAACAAAGACCCCTAAGTCTCAAGTATAAATAGCTGGTAGTTTCCCTGGTTAGTTCACCATCAATCCAACAAGTGTTCTCTCTGTGTTATTACTTCAACATGTTCTCCAACAACAACAACGATCAGCCCTCTCTTCAATCTGTTGCATCAGCTAGCGATCCTGATTGTATGCTGCTTCAACACTTATGTCTGGTTATCATCAAGTTCGTATTCATCCTGGTGACGAGCACAAGACTGCTTTTAGCACAAAATGGGGCCACTACCAATGGCGTGTTATGCCTTTTGGTTTAACGAACGCTCCAGCCACTTTCCAGTGCTACATGAATCGAGTCCTGCCTCCGTATCTTGACAAGTTCGTTGTGGTTTATTTGGATGATATTCTCATATTTAGCAAGACACGCAAAGAACATCACAAGCATGTCCGCAAGGTTTTGAAACTTTTGCGTAAGCACAAGCTTATTGCTAAGAAGTCCAAATGTGAATTCTGCACTCAAGACACTTCTTTCCTTGGTTTCCGCCTAACTTCTGAAGGCATTTCTCCTATGAATGATAATATTACTGCCATTGTGGAGTTCCCGTCGCCAAAGACTCGTAAGAAGGCTATGTCTTTTATGAGTTTGGTAAACTTTTATCGGCGCTTCATTGTGCACGTCTCTGTCATTAGTCGTCCCATTGTTCTCTTCATGTCTGGTAAGGCTTCCTGGGGATCGCAACAGGAAACCGCTTTCAAGCTCCTCAAGAAGAAACTCATCACAGCTCCCGTGTTGATTGCTCCCGACTTCTCCAAAATTTTTGTGCTAACTACTGACGCTAGCAATCATTGTTTGGGTGCGACCTTGGAACAGTATGATCAGGGCCGTCTTCTCGGTGTTATAGCGTATTTGCTAAGACCATGCAACCGAACCAACAGAATTACATTGCGGGTGAACAAGAATTTTTAGCCATTGTTGAAGCCTTGAAGCATTTTCGACACTTGCTCCTCTGTCGGCATTTTATTCTCCGCACCGATCATTTCTCCCTCACCTCACTTCTCACTCAGCACAAAGTTCCACAAGGACGTATTGCCAACTGGCTTGATTTCCTGGCTGAGTTTGATTTTACTATTCAGCACCTCAAAGGTACTAAGAACACTGCTGCTGACGCTCTTAGTCGTGTTTCTTTGGAATCCTTGAATCTGTTCACGACCGACGCTCTCGACGACGACTTTCAGGACCGACTCCGACGATTATACCCTACCGACACTTTCTTCTCTCTAGTATACAACACTTTGAAGGAGGGGAAGGAAGGATCTGATATTCCGAAAGAAATCCGACAGTACATTTCGAAGTACACCTTAGACGATGGAATCCTGTATTTCAAGATTACGACAGGATTGGACGACGAACATCCGCGAATCTGTATCCCCGAAGGACCAATTAGGAATGCTTTGATCAAGGAAAAGCATGACCCTCCGGCATCAGGACATTTTGGAACTTACAAGACTTATTTGTTATTGGCAAAGCAGTTCTATTGGCCGAACATGTTTCATCAAGTTAAACGTTATGTGAAGAACTGTGGCACTTGTCAGCGTTGCAAGACCGATTCTCTTGGTACTCCTGGTTTGTTGCAACCTTTGGATATCCCTGAAAACCGTTGGACTGATATCTCTATTGATTTTGTTGGAGGTTTACCCACTTCTCGCGGCTGTGGTTTTATTATGGTCGTTGTTGACAGACTTACGAAACGAGCACATTTCATTCCGTGCAGAAAAGATGTTACAGGTGCTAAGGCAACTGAATACTATCTTCATTACATCTTCCGTTTACATGGTGTGCCGAAGTCTATTGTATCTGACAGAGATATTAGATTTGTTGCTGATTTCTGGAAGACTCTACACAAGATACTTGGAACTCAATTGAAGTTTTCGACTGCTAACCATCCTCAGACCGATGGACAGACTGAACGAGTTAACCGAACCTTGAATCAGCTATTGCGTTCTTATTGTTATTATCAGCATGACGCTTGGGTCGCTTTCTTGGCTATGGTCGAGTTTGCGTACAATAACTCTTATCAATGTTCGATTGGTACGACTCCTTTCATCGCTGATCTTGTGTACTCCCCACGGACTCCTGAGATGAACAACACTTTCAGAATGTCTCGAGTTTCTCCACCTGCTGAAGACTTTGCTACTAAACTTGATGCGATACTTCAGAGGTCTCGTGATGCAATCTCTCAGTCTCAGAAAACTCAGGAAGCTAATGCTAATTCGCATAGACGCGATGTGGCTTTTCATGTTGGCGAAAAAGTTTTAGTGAATCGTGAGGCTTATGAAAGATCTGGAAACTATGTTAAGCTCAGACCTGTTTATCTTGGACCATATCGACTAGTTGAAGAAATTACTGCGACATCATTTGTGGTTGATCTTCCAATTACTGCTACTCGAAAACATCGAACTCTGAATGTGAGCAACTTCAGAAAGTTCTCTGCCGACTCGAATGTATCCCAAAGAGGTTCCACGAACTGAAAACATCGCCTGGGAAAGACGTCATCAAATTATTGACATTGCTCTCAGGATCAGACTTGGGATTTACTCTTTGCTGATTGCCATCCTGGCCACGCCTTTAGAGCTTCAGATGCGTTCCACAAGAAACTTCCGTCTGCTAAGCGCAAATCACTTGAAGCTAACCTCGAGCAACTGAAGTCTTCTGTGGATAAGACTTCCTTTAGGGGCGGGGAAGGTGTAACGAATCCAGCTTGATCCGTTACTACTCTGACATCATTCGTCACCTTCGCCACTTACTGATTATTCAGCATTAGTCAGCCTTGCTCAGCCTCAGTCATTATTAGTTACCGTTATCTGTCATTACTCATCTTGTTTCATTTGCCACTATGTTTCATTTGCCACCGCCACTCTTTTAGACTATAAATATCCGGGTTTATTCCAGTTTTGTATATCATCAGTCAGAAATCAGTTATATTCAGTTAATCAGAATCGGTCAATTGTTAAATCAGTTCAGACTCTTTTTTTTTTTTTTTTCATTCATATAATATTAAGATAGCTAAAATCTTAAGTGAGAAAGGTTGTAGATGGTCTTCATGGGTCGTCTCTTTTTTTCTTTTCATTCATAAATGGAGGTGGTCAGGCTGCAGATATAAATCCATATTTTTTCGGACGTAAAGTAAGAAAAAAGCTCTATCTGCACCATCATATAAGCTATATGCAAGTTGGAAAAGAAAAAAAGGCGATCAAAAAAACAAAAGTGTATCATATATGCACTTTCGTGCGCATATGTGCGTCTGTCTCAGTTGATTAGGTAAGCAGCCACCTCGATTTTTTTTCTTCGCTGAATTTAACGTTTACAAGGATCTGCGGAAATCTTTTCCCAAAGTAGTAATTTACCTGGAAAAAAAGCCCAAAAAGACCCAAAATTTACTAACGGCCCTAGGGCCGTATATAAATTTTTCGAAGAAAAGTACCCATGCGCGCAACCCCAAACCCCACCGAACCTACGCGCGCCAGAACGCGACTGTGATAACCATGATAGGATCGAACCCGATTGAAAGCCCAATTTCCTAAATGAGTCAATCTTTAAGAAATGAAGGCGATAGCAGTAGCGGTTTGTCATCTTTCGAGCCTTCGTCAAGAGAGGCTTCCGAAAACTTGCCGTATACTCCTACTCCAAGGACTCAGGTAAGAGGACGAGGAAGGGGAAGGGGAAGGCCTAGGGGAAGAGGGGAAGGCCTCGGGGAAGGGGAGGAAGAGAACAGTCTCACCAGCGTGGAAGCGGAGGACGACACAATATCAGCGAACCTGAGCCATCTCAAAGACAACGAGGTCGAAACTATACCTACAATGAAGCTAAGGAAGTTTACAATTTCGTACGGAACTCGAGTGATGCGAATGCTCGCTTTTTACTTATAGGCACTAGAAGCATTAGTGATGCTGTAGCTGGAGAGCTTGTGAATCACTTAGTAACACAGGGGTATTCAGAGAGGCCAATTAATCCACTTAAATCTCAACTTGAAAGATGGAAGCAGAATTATCGCACGATTCGATCACATTGTGAACACTCTGTGTTTGGAGCTGAAACAGCAAGGAGCACTGTGGATAGTGAAATTGAAAGATTTATTATGAGTAACAGGCTAATCCCCAACCTGATGAAGTATTTCTATTGGGACATTCTGGACTTGGAAAAGGATTACCCGTCCGAATCTGTCCCTCAGGTAGGTCGAACCAGTGGGTCAGCATCGAGTACCTCGGATACAAATGAGGAAGTTATAGGGCAACTAGAAGCAATTGCAGAGGATGCACCAGAAAACCATATGGATACAGAATTGCATTCTGACGACGACGATTTGGATGATGACGACCCTCCAGTACCCTCTACTAGGCGCAATGTGGGCGATATTAGGTCATCCCCAAGTCACGTTTATCCCGGGATGGTGAAATCGGTTGCGCGCCAGACCGGGCTACAGAGCACATGTACCACAACCGTGCTCGACAAAATAATACTAACCCCGGGTCCCAGACTGCCGGAGATCAGGACGTTAATAATGATCCGGCTTATCATTTTAGAACACCGAACAATAACCCGTCTGTGAGGAGAACGCACCAAGATACACAAATCCTGTGGCAACTGGGCTGAATAACCTTTCACAAAGCAGAGAGGAAGGTAATAGGGTTCAGAGTGAAAGAAACGACCTGTATTCTCGGTACATTGCGTCAAAAATTTCCCTCAATACGAAAATTGAAGAAAAGGTGACGGCTGAAAAAGAACGGGCAGAAGAGGAGCGTGAGACCCGAAGAAGAATTTTAATGTCCGAAGCAGAGGAGAAGGAGGCAAACAACGAAAGAAGTAAGGTTGCTTTGGCGAACGATAAGATCGCGTCGGAAGAAGCTAAGATTTCATTGGAAAGAAAGAAAAGAGAAGAGGATATCTGTAAAAGATTGCATGAGTTTATTCAGCAGGAGATTACGAACGGCAATACTGGTAATGCGACTCAATTGTCCTCCCGCTTGGTGTCAATGGGTCGTACTAACTCTGGAGGAGAAAGTGAATCAAATTAGTCTACAACTAGTGTATTTAAGGCTCTATTGGAATGAATTAGACAACTTTTCTTCTGCCATCAACTGGGGAACCATATTGATAATGTATCTACGCACTTCATTCCCTTCAAATAATCTAGTAGCATCCTCCGTTGTTGAGAGATTTTCAGGTGGTCCTTGTGTCTCTCTTCTTCCATACCTTCTCCTCCATCCTCTTCTTCGAGCTCTTTCCTCTTCATAAATATCGGGTGCGGCAAACTCAAAGCTGTCTTGGGAGTCTAACAGATAGTTGTGAAGATTAATAATTATCATTGACAGGTCGCAAATCCACAGCATGTCTCGAGCCATTTGTGCCGGTCGACCACGGATGCGGCATGGAAACTCCTCCATAATATTGAATCTTTGTTGTAATTTCCCAAATGTCCGCTCAACTTCTATCCTCTTCTGTGATATAAACTTGTTGTATTTTGCTTCTGCGTCTGTGGGAGAGTAACCACCACGCCTTGAGAAAGGTGTGATAAGATGGCGATTCACTGAATACCTTGAGTCACCAATCAAGAATTCGCCTTCTGAAAAATAGTCGTTAGACTTATGGTAAAGTGGAGTTTGGCGGTAAGCCCTGGAGTCATGAACTGCACCTGGCGGCCCTACATACCAGAATAATATGCGATTTTCGCTATCGGCAACAGCCTGTGCTGATATACTGTAGAATTTCTTGTAGTTGAAAAAGCTTTCATGCAATCGACAGGTCTTGTCTTTCAACCTAAGTAAGTTCCGTACCGTCCAAAAAACCAACACACCCTGGCACGCCTATCTTTCTTGATATTTCCAACCTCTTCTCTTCATTCGGCCAATAGGGGGCATTCCCAAAATAGTCTTTAAAAGCAATGAGAACTCTCTTTATACACAACGGCACAGTACCATGTCCTACGCCGAAATCGTTTGCGATTGTATCGTAATCGTACCCTTTAGCCAGATACCTCAAAAATATCAAAATTTGAATCCAAGCAGGGATTTGTGGCATTACTCCTGTAGAAACAAAAACGGAATGGTTCGAAATCATGGCAATTATCTCGTCTACACACTGGCGCGACATGTGAAATAACAGGCGACATTCAGTTGAATGTTTGGATCTGTACACCAAACTCATTTGTTTCTGGACTGGGGTATAGGTTCTCGTGGCAACATACCTAATCCCGGACATCTCGCTGAGATCGAATCGAGTTTGGTCAAGAATTGCCTTGAGAAAGTCAAGGTCATTCCAATCCTCCTGTGTATCTTCGCCAAATATGATGTCTTCGACTGACTCTTCTAGCGGCGCAATTTCTGTTTGGTCCGGATTATCGTCGTCAGATTCCTCGCTTATTAATGCTTCAAGAGATTTATCTCTAGAGGTCGATCCATTTGTGTCAAACAGGTCTCTTCATTTTGGATCAAGTCTTCGAGAATGTACTTCGACCTCTTCAAAATCATAATTCGAGCTTGCCTTCGAGACCTCGGTTTATTTATAACCCCAGATCTCGAGACGCTTCGTCTACTTCTAGATGGTTGAGACATAGTTAAGCGCCCTGTAGCTGTAGCCGTTATCACTTGAGCTTAAAACTTCACGCGTTGTTTAACTAATTATCCAGGCCTGCATGGGCTAGGTCTGGTGTTGGGAGAAATATATAAATTCACGCGCGCACACGTCGCCAATATCCGGATTTACGTAAAGCTGGGATTTTTCTCTCATATATTTTTTTTCTTTTTACAAGAACGTTACTTTTGGCTAGAGATCTGCAACTGGACGCATCAACTCGCATATTTCGACTTTTTTTTTTTACTCGTTTATGTAATCAATTTACTTTATGAAAAAAAAATCTGCAGCCTGACTACCTCCTATATATAATATTAAGATAGCTAAAATCTACATTAAATACTACATGATATATAAAAGGAGAACCATCCTAATGAAAGGTGGAAAAACTCCTTTTAAGAGACCAAAACAAAGAAGGAAACCGGCGTCATAATAATCCAACGAATTTTCAGAACATCTTAAGTGAGAAAGGTTGTAGATGGTCTTCATGGATCGTCTAGGTGATATCGTCGATGAAAGGCTTTAAAGTCTTCATGTTGTTGGGTGATACAATGATTAACGTAGTCTTGCATGATGTTTCGTTCTTTTTCAGGGTTCTTGTATGGGACGGAGTATCGGTAATTGTGGTTCATTTCGTAGATGGCGCGTACAAATTTTACCAGTTGGGTGGTTGTTTGTGGTAGTGTGAACCATTGAATCCAATTAGTTGTCGTAATGGAGAGCTGGGTGGACAGGTCGATGATGTTTTTGAGTGGGGTTAGCTTGAGGATTTTGAGGGTCATTGGGCATTCCATATACAGATGTGACAGTTTATCTTTGGCTTGCCGACAAAGGAGGCAGGCTGTTGTTGGATCAATCACGTAAGTACTTTTCTGGAGATAGATAGTCACTTCCCCATTCCCCAATGTTGGGGAGATCTCGGTTCAGCATTCTGCGGGTAATATCGGTGGCTACTGGAGCTCGTCTTCTTATCGTCATTAGTCTTTTCCAGATGATCCATGCTTGTTCGGAAAACGGGACGTCTGTTTTGTTGTTGCATCTGTCTTCATAGGTCTTCACAGTCACGTTTTCAAAAGGGATGAGAGGGATGGTACAAAATTTTTTGCGGGTGTTTCGGAAAGTAGATAAAGATGGAGGGTCATGGGGGTTGGAAAAGTCGCTGAAGTTTTCGGGGTGGAATAGCGTGCCATATGGATTGAAGCGTCTTTGCTCAATACCATTGATAGTCATTCCGATCCAAAAGTTGTATAATGGAGTTTCAACGTGTTTTACTCGTGCTCGCCATGAACCCACTGCTGATAAGATAGAGTCAGGCATCGCTTTACTTTCTCTCATTATTGCATTGGCGAGTGCGATGTTTTGAATTTGGAGGGTGATTGAGGCTGAGTAGTAGACGAGTTTTTTTTCTTTGTCGCTGCCAGTGGTTCGCCATCTTTTTCCCCACAGAATGACCGAGTCTTGAACCGTTTCCATGATTCGACTGGGTCTTTTGTCCAGGAATGATTGAATCATCCCAAAAATAAAAGACCTGGAAAAAGAAGGATTTGTGATGAGAAGGTGGAATCGTTTAGCTCTTTGGGATTTGAGCTTTTGGTAAAGCTCTCCGGTTGCCCCGGATCTTTTGAACTGCTAGGTCGCTTAGCTCCTTAATCTCCTGGTTCGACAAGGGGTTGAAGAGGTCGAAGAAAAGAACTGTCGAAAAGACATATGTGTTGATAATCCATGTTTGTGCTCTAATGGGCAAGTCGTAGATTAGGATGCGCTGTGCTCGGGCTTGGGCTTTCTTGACTGTTGACCGTCCTATATCTTTTCCGTCGAGGACACTCAGTTTACCTATCTGGGCGCCTAGATATCTGAAGGATTCTTGTTGGAGGTCAATTATTTGGGATTCTGCTAGAAGCGTGTTTTTTAGTGCGTGTCTGAGTCTTGAAAAGTTGTTCCTTGCCTCTTGGCGTTCATTGACTATAAGAGAGGTCTCATGGCCATTGAGACTGGATCCCGAGGCTTTAGAATAGCGAGAAATGATAGCACTTACTTTTTGAAGGTCCTTGGTTGTGTTGTGT
>JAJMDO010000342.1:0-12637 GCA_030573635.1 Blastobotrys ciferrii
CTCCAAACGTCTTAACGAACAACTGCTAACCGACCATCGATTCAAAGGTATGTGTATCTAATTTTACTTGCTTCCTCTAAGCTTTATAATTTTAATTTAAATCGATTGTTTCTTCTAACACAAGAGTCAGGTAACTACCAATCACTTTTCACCTCCAAACGTCTTAACGAACAACTGCTAACCGACCATCGATTCAAAGTCAGTCTAGGAAAGGTTCTTTGAATTGGGTCTTGTAGGGTTAACTTTAAAAGGGTCTCATTACCACGTAAAAAGGAGACCTGGTTCATACATCTTTTGATTTGTGGTCCGGTCCCATCTGTGTTCCGGCGCGACATACTTATGGGTTAGGGTTTGCAGGGGGCTAGCCCCCTGCACCCCCGTGGCTCTGCGAGGCTTCAACGAATAGAAAGAATAGAACATTACCCATAGCCTCGAGCGAAGCGAGCCCAGGGTGTCTGGGGGCGTGCCCCCAGAAACCTTACGAGTGGGTTAGGTTTTGCACGGGGCCAGCCACCTGCACCCCCGTGGCTCTGCGAGGCTTCAACAAATAGACAGAATAGGATACTACCCATAATTTCGAGTGAAGCGAGCCCTGAGGGTCTGGGGGCGTGCCCTCAGAAAACTACTACTGGGTTAGGAGTTACAGAAGTTCTGCGAGCAACAAATAGTAAGTGGAAGTGTGGGCTTCTGGGGTTGTTCTCAGAAATTGCTTCTGGGTTATGATGTGGAAAGTGGCTATTTCTGAATGGATTGGCTTCAAACTACTCTAGGCCCGAGTTTTAAATTAATGTATGAAGATTTCAGTGTTGTGTTCTAATTTAGAATCGGTCTTCTGTTGGAATTGTCGCTTCATTTCTCGGAAGTATTTCACAGCTAATTAATAACGTAGAAGAGCTGTTTTTATATTTAACACCAAACGCTAGCCCAGTTAGAATTATTCATCCGGATCCCATTCGATTCCGTTTTTAGAAACATTCACATCTGGTTCTGTCCCTGTTTCTGTACACCCAAACCTTCCGCGTAGCGGACAAACGCTTTTTGGTTCTTTTTCTGGAAAAAGAACAAATTCACACCCCAAAGGTGCCGAAGGTGGGATAACGAACTTCAATGGAGACTGCTATCAGTGGTCGAGCTGACAGCTAAGTTACACGTTGGTCCAGAAACCGAATTACAGTTTAAATCTTCGTATTTTCTATTTGATTCTAATACGTATTTTCCTAGACACAGCCTAAAACCCATCGACGGTAATCTTGCAGGCTTTAGGACTGAAGTCCCGTTTTTGTGTGTACATTTATTGGTATTTGTCAATGTGGCGTAAAGTGGCGATGAGGTGGCGGTAATTCCGTCGGAGTTCAAGCAATAGGGAATCATTGTCCCAAGCCCGCCACAATATTGAAAGCCTATGATATAGACTTCTCTGGAACATACCGACACTTTCTGCCTTTTTCTTTTGGAAAAGAACACCACTGAACCAATATTAATTGATTTCTTGGATATACGGCCGTACCCCCGTCCTGGATCGGCTTCGTCGAGTTTGGGTATAAAACAATGGTCTCCCAAGCAGAACTAACCCTTCTGGTTCTTTTACTGGATAAGCAGAGTATTGCCATATCTATTGTTTTCCAAGGGCACATTCGCCAAGGATCAGCTTCGCTGAGATAGGTGTACAGAATGATCTTCTGCGAACCAGAACCTGGCTTCTCCCCTGAAAATGAATACCTAACCCAGAATTGGATTTATAGGACATGCACCCAGGCCCTCTCGACTCGCTTCGCCAGAAGTTTCAGTGCTGGTTCATTTTTTTCTATTCGTTGAAGCCTCGCAGAGCCATGGGGGTGCAGGGGGCTGGCCCCCTGCAAAATCCTAACCCAGGACTGGCTTGCCTGGGGGAATGCCCCCAGACCCCCAGGGCTCGCTTCGCTCGAGGTTATAGGTAGTGTTCAGCTCTTTCTATTCGTTGAAGCCTCGCCGAGCCACGGGGGTGCAGGGGGCTGGCCCCCTGCAAAATCCCACTCAGGGAAGATACAATGCGCTGTTAATCTGATTTCTATTCTAATATAGGAATGAAGAACGTTTAGCAGTAGAGTTGGAAAAGTCGAATTTGCCGTCGAGCCAAGTGTTGAGCATTGCAAGGGAATTTTTCGGTTGGTCGTATGGGGCGAGGTGGCCGGCGTTGTAAATACGGAGGAAGGTAAAATGCTGGTGGTTGATGACTTCTCCGGCCTTGGATCCGTCAGCTTCCCATGCTTTGATCTTGGCAGCTTGGAATTGATCATGGCCCTTCCAGGGGAGGGCTCTGGTCCAGGCGCGGTTCCCGAGCCAGTTGCAAATGTAATCCTTGTCGCCGGCGTAGATCAGAACAGGTATCTCCTGTTCCAACAGCCTGGTGACGTGTCTTTGGATCGGCTGCATCCAGTCGCCGTTCAGCTGGAACTGGAGGTTGATTTGTTGGTTGCAGAGGTCGTAATTAATGTCGGTGCGTGCGCCGAGGGCTTGCTTGACGTTTGGCTGGTTGAGGTAGTTCTTAATGTTGTCAAGGGCCTTGTAGCACAGACCGTTGGTGTCTGGGTCACACTTGGTTCGGACATCATAGACATTGAGCCCAGTTTGTTGGTATGGCATCAGCTGCGACTGTTGGCACTGGGCCGAGGCCAGTTGGCAGATGATACGCGAATTGGGGTTCTCGTAACATCTTTGAATGGAATTCACGCAGGGGGTAATGGCCTGCTTCATCCTGCTGCATGCTGAGGTGCTGAGTACAGATTTGTATCCACCTTCACCACAGGCCATTGGCTGGTAGTAGTTGTACTGTGTGAGTGGATCGGTGAGGCCATTGCCAATCAAAACTGATGTCAAGTTGAAGCTCGTGTTTCTATTACCCAAAATCGTGGTAGCTAGAACAGGGATGTAGTGGCCAGCATACGATTCGCCAGAAATGTGGAACTCATTCTTATACTTGGGGAACTTTTGGAAAAACAGCTCCAAAAAAGCTGCCATGTCTTCAGCGGCTGCCGGAGTGTTCGACACGGATCGTGCTGAATACGAAAAGCCTGTATTAATCGGTTGGTCAACAAAAATGACATTGGCATTGGAATTCCACGAATACGGATTATGTTTCGGCTTCAGATTGGCGTCGATCGACGCCGGACCGTTTTCAAAGAAAAGCCCTTCAAGCGACGAACAACCAGGTCCTCCATTCAACCATAGTACAGTGGGATCAGTTGAAGGGTCGCCCCTCGATTCAAAAAACCAGTAAAACAAATGATCCTGCTTATTGTTTACATCCAAATATCCAGAATATTGTTTCACCTTGTCCACCCCAAGATCCTTAACCTCCCTGACCCTTAATTCATGATCTGGAAAAATGTCTCTCTTAGCAAATGTCTCCCACCCCTCCCCATAAGCCAAATCACGACGATCCAACAACGTCGACCCCGCAACGACAGATGGAACCACGATCGTCGAAAATACAAAACTCACTAACTTCATCCCTATATCCACAACAATCCATCCTGACCTCCGTTGTTCATTTATATCACTGCCTCTGTCCAAAAAGAAATTAAGCTAATTTCAACCTACAAACTGGAACACCGAAAACTTTAACTTTGAAACATTTATCCTTACCTCTCAGAACAGCCAAGATTCCACTAGTGTTCACACTGTAGACCCCCTGATTTAACAGCCAAGATCTCAGTAGTTGGTTTTTTGGGGGCACGCCCCCAAACCCCCTGGGTTGGCTTCGCCAAGGGTTGAGGATGAGAACCCGCTCTCAACTAACTTTTGACACTTTTCTTGGTGGCAAGCACTTCAAGCCCCTGGGTCATTGAGGTTCGGGTACAAATCTGGTTAGTGTTGCTATATAATAGGGACGATATTATGAAGTGGCCACCAGCTCTACTTGGTTGTTCTGAAAAGATATTACAGATAGCCTGTTTGTCGTGGAATATAGGTAGACAGCAGTTTCTTCTTTGAACAAAATAAACACTGCCCGGAGCCTCGAGAAAACGATCAGGGGTTCTTAAGGGTGAAATAGTGGTAGGAATCAAAGGTATATTGGTCAATAGTATGCATGAATTCCACACTAAAATAAATAAAGGGTCGTGACCTACGCTTTTCAGTGCTCATACCAGCGGATGTTATCATCTAAACAAGAAATCTGAGGTAATATGATTAAGCTGGAAAGGTAATTATAATCGAGTTCTCAAGGTGTAAGACTAACTATAACAAACTTCACTGTTCGTTGGTTGCAAATTATCCTTCGGCATACCGGACGAAAATACTATAGCTAGAGCAAGTAATTGAAGAATAGTTTATTCCCAACTAATTATGCCGTATAATGTGACAAAATCACTCACTACATGCCCCTAATCCCCTGAGTCGGCTTCGTCGGTTTGTTTGGTGGGTGTTCTTTTTTAAAAAAGAGCCAAAAACATTTGCTCTGCGAGGCTTCTACGAATAGGAATGTGTTGTTTTTTTTATAAAGAACCGAGAACATTTGTTCTGCGAGGCCACTACGAACACATCAGTAGCTCTACCAAATTCTCAACAATATCGCTGATAACCCTGCAGTAAGTGCTAGTCCTATCAAACTCAAAGAGGATCTAAAGTTTCTTTAAACTCCCTCTACTGCTGCTAAATCCCACACTAGTACATTTCGATTCTGTTAATTTTAGAAAGAATTTAAAAGAACAAACAAAAACCGATGTGTTCGTAGTAGCCTCGCAGAGCAAACGTTTTTGGTTCTTTTTTTAAAAAGAACAAAACACCCTATTCGTAGAAATCAAATGTTTTTGGTTCTTTTTTAAAAAAGAACAACACCCATCCACCAAGAAAACCGACAAAGCCAACTCAGGGAATAAGGGGCATGAGAAAGGGTTACATTTGGAGGCTGGCCCCCAGAAACAAAGTGTGTGTTAGCGTTGTTTGATTTGAATAAGCTTTTAATAAAGCCTAAGGGAGAGATTAAAAGCCGAGACACGACGAAGGGTTAGGTTTATAGAGAGACGACCAACAAGATTACAGTGAGGACAACAATTAAAAACGCTAGTACGCAGCAGGACCAATTTCGGCGTTTCTTTTGGTATTCATTTGCCTGATTGAGTTGTTTGGCAGCGTTTTCAGAGTTTGTTGCCAAGTTGGAGATGTTTTCTTCCACGGTGTCAATCTGGGCACCCTGTTCATTGACCAATGTCCCCAGGTCCTTGAATATGGAGTTAATTTCCGTGATGCCCTGTTCGATGTCTCTAATGTCTGCCTCTCGCTCCGTGATCAACGTTGTTTGCAAGTCTACGTCGTCCTGGTTCACAACGTCCAGAACCTGATGCTGTTGTTGCTGTTGCAGCGAAGAATAGGCTTGATGTGATTCAGACATCAGAGGCGTGCTTTCATCCTCCTGCTGCAGACTCGCCTTATTTGCATTCTGCTGGATCTTGACCTCCTGTGCATTCTTCTGTAGCGTTCTAAACTCATTGATGATGTTCGTAAACTCCTTGTTCAACTTATCCTGCGTGAACCTCTGCGTGGGCGACAGCTTTTTCGGGCTCCACTCACTCAAAACTTTCACATCCTCTCCAAAATGTTTGAACTCATCACTCGCCTCCTCGGTGGCCTTTCTCAGTCGTTCCTCAAACCTCGAGTTTGCCCGATTATTGCTGCTCGCCTTCAACAGCCTCCGAATGTTATTGATACTCCCACTCAGCTTCTCCAACCCCTCAGTCACTCCCTGACACAGGCTATCAAAGTCTCCATATTGTCCTCTCTCCAAGTCAGGCCCCGCGTTATATGACATAACTTACACTTCTCGCCCCTTATCTGTTATCTCGATCTCAACAAATACCACTCTCAAAACTCCCACCGGCGTCCCGGTGCCCTAACCCAAATCTCGTGCATACATGCCACTAAAAAAAAGAACCCAATATTAGCCCTCTGAATTAGCACTATTAGTGTTTTCTCTGGGGGCAGACCCCCAGACCCCCTGGGCTCGCTTCGCGAGGTAATGGGTAGTGTTCGTTTCTTTCTATTCGTCGAAGCCTCGCAGAGCCTGGGCCCATGCAACCCTAACCCAGATCTAGCTTCCTGGGTGCACGCCCCGGGAGCTAAGCCGTATCATTCCTTTTTATGAATAAAAGAGAGCATTCTCCTTTCGACTGGTTCAATTAACACTATCGGACAACTGATCCAAAGGGTTCCTATGGAGGAAACGTCCTGTTCAGCTTCCTTTTCTGAATGAAGATGGCTTTCAGCACATCAAACTGGTAGACTTTGTAACCTTTCATCTCTCGTCCAACACTGAAGTTACTCGGCGAAGCCGACCCAGGGGGTCTGGGGGCGTGCCCCCAGAAAAAGCTCGACTATCTTCGTGTAGAGGGGGGGTCAGGACAGTATGTGGTTGCCGGGGCAACAAGTCGCGTAAATTAGAACGCGTGCGGTGGAGGACGCGTGATGGATTTAATTGATTCCCAACCACTACGCGTCGTCGAACGTTTTCCGAGTTTCGATTGTATTAGTGGGAATCATGAATTCTGATAAACGGAAACGTCTTGAGAGGTTGGAAGCGAAGTATGGGAAGAAGGATAATACGGCAGATGTGTACGATGAGGTGAATGAGGAGGATTATCGAAGGCATGCTCGGGAACGAGTGTTGTATGATGATTTCGTGGTTGATGATAACGGTGAAGGGTACGCGGACACTGGAGAATATGAATGGGAAGGAGGACATAACTACTATTCGGATGAGGATGAGCCGGTTAAAGAGAAGCCCAAGAAGAAGCAGAAGACTGTTGGGCCCTCAAAGCCCAATAAGGACGTGACCCAGCTGTTTCGGGGTGTCAAACCAAAGCCACCAGCGGTGACAAAGCCAAAAGAAGTGAGTTTTGGAGTTTATTGGGAAGTGTTAGTACGTGTGCTAATGAAGTTTGTAGACTGACGCGAAGGAGGATGATTCGTTTATGGATGATCTGCTTTCCGGAATGGGAGGCTCTTCCTCTAGTAGTAAGCCTAAGAGTTCTGAGAAGAAGCGTCGGTTGGGGTTCCCTTCTACTACGCCTGCTAGGAAGAATAGAGGTCAGGATATTCACTTCAAACGCGAAATTGATCCGTCGGAACGTGCTGTGGATTCCGAGGATGCTGCTATGCCTGATTTTGATAACGAGCCACCACCACCAATGCCAATGGATGATAATTCGCCGCCATCAGGGAACGATCGACCTCCTTCGTCCCCACTGAAGGGTGATTTGGACAGAAGCATGCTTGAGGGTAGTGATGATGATGATGATATGGATATTCCGACCAAGAAATTGACCACGTCGAATATTCGACCTGAACCTGCTGTAGAGAAAAAGGCTGATGACTCTTCTACTCTTAATACTAACCTCAAGTCCAAGTTGGCAGATTCAGCGCGAGATTCGCCTGATTCGAAGCCCGCTACTACTGGTAAGCCCGTTGAGGAGGATCATTCCGAACTGCTGAGTTATCAGGGACCAGAATTGGCTCAGGATACAGATCGGAATGAAACCGTGTCGGCGAGCTTTGCCGATATGGAAAAGGATGATGAGGGGAACTTTTTGTTTTTCTGGATGGATTATTATGAGTCCAAAAACAGACTGATTCTCATTGGCAAGGTGAAAAATAGCAATGGCCAATATGTCAGTTGTACCATGATTATTAATGGGGGTAAACGGCTGATTTATGTTCTACCAAGAAATGAGGCCGCGGGGGAGAATGTCAAAGATGAAGTGTCTGAAATTCTTTCCCAGGAAGGCAATTCCGTCAAAAAGGAAGAGCTAGAATTTGTCAAGAAGAAGTATTGTTTTGAATTGAGCGATGTTCCCAAAAAGGAGCTAGATGTCTTGCAGATCCCCGTACCCTTTTCTGAGAAGGCGCCATTGTCCGGTCATAACTCGGGTACAACTTTTTCTCATGTCTTTGGTAGAGACACCAGCTTTTTTGAGCATTTTGTCCTGTCCAAAAAGATCATGGGTCCTTGCTGGTTGAAAATTTCAAAGGCCAAAGGGTTGGAAAGAGCTTCTTGGTCCAAGGTTGATTGTGAGGTGGAAGATGAAGCAAACGTGGAACTGGTGCATGAACGAGATGCTCCACCACCTCCAACGTTTGACATCATGTCCATCTCCATTCGAACATATTTGAACACCAAAACCGATCGTCAGGAAATTTGGGCTGTTAGTTGTCGAATGTATCGTGAGGTGAAGCATGACACCACTGTTCCAGCCGAGGAGTTGAAATCTGCCGTCTATACGGATGTGCGGCCCGTTGACGCCGTTTTTCCTCCGGGTTTCGAACGTCAATTGAAAAACCCAGATACAAAGACTCACAAGACGGAGGCCAACCTGTTGGCAAGTTTTATTGCGCGAATTGGTCGACTGGACCCTGACGTGATCGTTGGACATGACCTGGAAGACCGACATTTGAACCTTTTGGTGCATGCTTTGAAGATCAACAATACCCAATATTGGAGCAAAATCTCTCGTTTGCGACAAACCTCGGTTCCAAAGCATTTTGGAGGTCGAAATGAAAAGTTTGTCATTCGATCCATGATGAAGGGAAGATTGTTGTGTGACCTTAATAATGAGATGGGTCAATCTCTCACAACCAAATGCGATACCTGGGGGTTGTCTGAAATGTGCAATCTATACATTCAGACCAAACGCTTGGATTATGATATTTGTACTACCGCCAAAACGGTCACAAGTTTGCTGTCCAATGCTGAGGGGCTTGTTCGATACATTGAACACAATGAACGAGATACCTTTTTCATAGCATCGTTGGCATTCCGAATTCAGATTCTTGCTCTTTCCAAACAGTTGACCAACCTGGCGGGCAACTCTTGGGCCCGAACTTTGACAGGTAGTAGAGTGGATCGAAATGAGTACATTTTGCTTCATGAATTCACTAACCAAGGTTACATTGTGCCGGACAAGCCTGACAACTCTGACAAGAACAACAAAAAGAAGGAGGGTTACACTGGTGGTAAGGTTTTGGACCCTGAAAAAGGGCTTCATCAAGACATCATCTTGGTCATGGACTTCAACTCTTTGTATCCCAGTATTATCCAAGAGTTTAACATCTGTTTCACCACAGTGGATAGGAATCGGGAGAAGGATTATGAAGCTGAGGATTCCATGCCAGAAGCACCGGGTTTGAGCAAACAATTGGGCATTCTACCTCGGTTGATTAAGAGCTTGGTTGAACGACGACGAGAGGTAAAGCGATTAATGAAGGATGAAAAGGCCGAACCCTGGAGAAGAGCCCAATGGGACATTAAACAACAATCATACAAATTGACTGCAAACTCCATGTATGGTTGTCTTGGTTTCCCCCAATCTCGTTTCTATGCATTACCATTGGCGAAACTTACCACAGCCAAAGGTAGAGAGGCCCTGACCCGAACGAAGGAATTAGTCGAAGGCAATGGATATAATGTCATTTATGGTGACACCGACTCTATTATGGTGGACACCAAGGCGGGCGATTATTCCAAAGCCATTGACGTTGGCAAGGAGCTGAGAAAGGTTGTCAACGAACAATATCGAGAACTGGAAATTGACATTGATAACGTCTTCCAACGAATGCTGCTTGTGGCCAAAAAGAAGTACGCTGCTTTGGAAATGAAGCTTCTCAAGGACGGCACCACCGAGACCAAGATGGAAATTAAGGGTTTGGATATGGTAAAGAGAGGGTTCTGTGACCTTGCCAAGGACACTTCCCGTTACGTCTTGGACAAGATCTTGGGAGAGTCGGATTTCCAAGTGGCTGAGAACTCCATCTTGGAGCATTTGGAAAAGCTGGTCAATTCAATGAAGGCTGGTGAGATCAAACTCCCAAAGTATCTGATTCGAACTCGACTGGGTAAGGATCCCGCAGCGTACAATCAATCACAAATATCCACTGTGGTTGCCATTGCTCTTCGACGTCGACAAAAGGGTGATCTGGTCACCAAAGGCGATGTTATCCAATACGTTGTCACCGGCACTCCTGACATGGGTGGTAATGAAAAGGCCCTTGGTGAACGGTCCTTCACGATGCCTGAGCTGAAGGAAAACGGTGCCCAACCCGATGTCAATTATTATCTCACCCATCAGGTCGAGCCCACAGTTCGACGTCTGCTGGAACCAATCGAGGGCTTTGACGTTGTTCGTATCTTGGACGCTCTAGGCTTGGAATCCCGCAAACAGGAGATGCTCCAAAACATCCAGCGACAACAGCAAAACCACGACACATTCCTCCAGCCGTTGGACAGTTTACGACCAGATTCTGAACGATTCAAATACTGCGAGCCACTGGAAGTCTCCTGCGGGAAATGCGACGCCAAGTTTGCATTCACGGGCATCCGCCTCCAGGACCATCAAGATCTCATCACAGCCCAAGGCGTCAAGTGTACTTCATGCAACGAGCACGTTCCAATGACGCGAATCAACATCCAGCTGGAAGTAATGATCAGAAACCTCATCAAGCGGTACTATTCGGGCAAAGTAAAGTGCGACGACCCCTCGTGCCACATGGAAACCCGTCAAGTCGGGGTCTACGGTCGAAAATGCATGGGACAAGACGATGAGTGCCAGGGAACACTCCGCTTTGTCTACGACGACGGCAAGCTCTACACCCAACTGCTCTACCTTGATAGTCTCTTCGACGTAGATCGAGCCAAAAAGAACGCCATGGACGAGAAAGACGACAACAACGACGACGACGATATCAAATTCGAAACCGTCCGTGCCCTCGCAGAGCAAAACCGTGGCCATTTCTCCACCTCTCGCAAAATCGTCGATAAATACCTAGCCGACTGCGGTCGAAGATACGTCGACTTCCACGCTATATTCAGCTTCATGATGTAATTTATTCAATTAATATCTGCACTACCTACCTCCTAATCCCTTAGATTTCTGAGGGCGCAAAATCCTAACCCAGTAGTAGATTTCTGGGGGCACGCCCCCAGATCCCCAGGGCTCGCTTCACTCGAGGTTATGGGTAATGTTTTATACTTTCTATTCGTCGAAGCCTCGCAGAGCCACGGGGGTGCAGGGGGCTGGCCCCCCTGCAAAACCTAACCGAGAATTGGTTTTTCTGGGGGCACGCCCCCAGACCCCCTGGGCTTGCTTCGCTCGAAACTATGGGTAGTGTTCAGTTGTGTCTGAGTCGCTAAAGCAGAGATGATGAGTGGAAGTAAAGAGACCAACAAGTGCAAAAACACATGAAATGGAAAGAACAATTAGAAATAATTTTTTGTATTGGAACAAGAGTCTGGCATGGTCTTCGTGGCTTATTCCGGGTTTAACTCCGAGTGGGCGCGCCTGGCGACTAATAAACTGATTAAATGTCAAATGTTCAGATGTGTCTATTCGTTAAGCCTCGTAGAGCCACGGGGGTGCAGGGGGCTAGCCCCTGCAAAACCTAACCCAGTAGTGTTGATCCTGGGCGTGTGCCCCAGACCATTTTGTATGGTTTCGTGAGACAATGCTTATCATAGGGCCATAGTGAATACAAGTCCAATATAACGAAAGACCACCTAATGTTTTAAAAATTCAAATGAACGATACACAACTATTTTCGCGGACTCGCTGTTTTTGGTTCTTTGTCTGAAGGAGCTATGGTAGAATTAATCATTATGTCTTCCAAGACCTGAATATTCTCGCAGGCCCACCGTTTTTTGGTTTTTTTTTAAAGATCAGTACAGAATTACCCGTTATATACACACAGACGCTTAGAAATCCGACTTACAAAACGGCCCGCAGTTAGTTGCCTATGCTTCGACGTGCATGCATACGTCAATCAAAGGCCGGTGTCGGCATGTGCATCAGGTTATGCTGTAAATTACTGTGCACGTACTGACCAATGCGACAAAATGACGAAAATCAATTAATTCTGAAACAAGCTCCAATTCGCTAGTTAATAGGTTAATTAAACCAAGACCAAACCAAACGAACTGGATCCCAGGTCTAAGACAGACAGATAATTTCCTCCTTGTTACTTCCTCCGCACTGGTACGTTTAAAGGCGGTCCAGGTTTCAATTTCGAACCAATCACCATCCATCCTCCCTCACTTTTCTTTTCCCCAAAACCACAAGCTTTGTAAGCTAAAAACATATATACTAGACTATTATCCAAAGCAAGCAAGCAAGCCGGACCCAAGAGTCTGGGTGTTAAAAGGAGCCCCGCCCCCGCTCTCCCATGATCCTCCGAGGCTACCATACCCGTAATCTCGAGCTAAGCGAGCCATCCTACTAGCTAGTGAGTTAAGATTTGCAGGGGGCCAGCCCCCTGCACCCCCGTGGCTCTGCGAGGCTTCAACGAACACTACCCATAGCCTCGAGCGAAGCGAGCCTAGGGGGTCTGGGGGCATGCCCCCAGAAAACTACTACTGGGTTAGGTTTTGCAGGGGCTGCCCCCTGTACCCCTGTGGCTCTGCGAGGCTTCATCGAATGCATACCCAAAACCTCGCGAAGCGAGCCCGGGGGTCTGGGGGCGTGCCCCCAGAAAAAACCATGTCTGGACTTACATGGAGGCAGGGGGAGGGAGGCGCACGCGGCGGGCCGGTGAGAGGTGCGTCGCCGGGTAAGTTTGACAGGGGTAATGATTCAGAGGGTGCATATAGGGTAAATCCAGGTCCGGGGGGTGGGTAGCG
>JAJMDO010000344.1:0-12507 GCA_030573635.1 Blastobotrys ciferrii
AGAAGTACTATTCCAAGACTTAATTGAGATAACTACGACCGCCATTTAACCTAGTTACAGGCTAACGAGCATTGGTGGAGAATGACGCAATTGCGGATCGGCCCGAAGATCGGCTGGGTTCCGGAGTCAACAAGTTTAAGCTCAACCAAGGTAGGACCTTCAACTATTTAATGGACAATTGATCCAAATTGTAGAAGAATGCAGTTGTACGATTTTGTCGAACTGGCCTTTACCTTCTATATAAGTAGCTCTTTTTTTTCCGGTTGAAGACCGGCACCCCCTGAACAACTACCACTCGGCCCTTTCCCCCAGAGCGGAGAAAGCGCTTTTGCTTCTTTTCTGGAAAGGAAGCAACAGATTATCTCATTACTCCACAGCTTTTGCTTCTTTTCTAGAAAAGAAGGAAAGAACTCCTTCCCACAAACTCTCGGGCCGAGGGTCCGGCCCGCGATCCGGAGATCCGGGGAACTTGGGACATATATATAAGTGAGGGTCGAAGGAGATGTCCGCAATAGAAACTAGTAACCATGGCTACGTTTCACGATCAACTACGAGCGAACGAAAAGTACCATCATCCAGCTGTGATTTCCCCGGGTGGTGCGGAATTATCCTATTCTGAGTATTCTCAGGCCATTCTGGCTTTTCAGACCGAGCTTTCACGTCTGGGGTTGGGACCCAATAGCGCAGTTTCCATTTCATTGCCTAATGGGTTGGAATTCGCGGTTGCATTTGTGGCCACTACCTTCTCTTCATACATCGCGGCTCCATTGAATCCAGGGTACAAAGAGAGCGAGTTTGAATTCTTCATTGATGACATGAAGTCTGCAATTGTCCTTGTCCCCGAGGGGTCGGTTGATTCAGGATACCCAGCAGTTGCTGCTGCCAGAAAACAAGGCGCTGGTATTGTCGAAGTTGGCTGGAAGGGCAAGATTGCCACTTTCACTTTGAAGGAGTCGGGAACTCGACTAAAGCCCCATTTGGCTACTAACCAGGTCCCGCTTCCTCCGAAGCCGCAGACTACCGCTTTTGTCCTTCACACCTCTGGCACTACTGGCCGTCCAAAGGCCGTTCCATTGACTCATGGTAACATGGCTGCTACCGTTTCCAACATCATCAAGACGTACAGCCTGGCCACTACTGACGTGTCCTATTTGGTCATGCCTCTTTTCCATGTCCACGGCCTCTTGTGCGGCTTTTTGGCACAATTAGGTGCGGGAGGTACTGTGGTAGTTCCTCCAAAGTTCTCTGCTCACACATTCTGGCAGGATTTCACCAAATACAAGTGCAACTGGTACACTGCAGTGCCGACAATTCACCAGATCCTGCTCAAGTCTCCAAAACCAAGCCCTATCCCTCAAATCAGATTCATCAGATCCTGCTCCTCAGCCTTGGCCCCCTCTGTTCTCCGGGAAATCGAGGAAACCTTCAAAGCACCTGTTGTTGAGGCTTACGCTATGACCGAGGCCTGTCATCAAATGACCTCCAACAACCTTCCACCAGGAAAGCGGAAGCCAGGCACTGTTGGTGTGGGGCAGGGAATTGAGGTTGTTATCCTTGATCCAAAGGATAACATCCTGCCAAAGGGACAGGAAGGTGAAATTTCCGTTAAGGGTAGTAACGTCACTCCAGGCTACTTGAACAATCCAAAGGCGAATAAGGAATCTTTCACCAGCAACGGCTACTTCCGAACTGGCGACCAGGGTAAACTTGACGAAGACGGCTTTGTGATCATTACCGGTAGAATCAAGGAGCTAATCAACCGCGGCGGTGAGAAGATCTCCCCAATTGAACTCGATGGAGCCATGCTCTCCCATCCTGCAGTTGCCGAAGCAGTAGCGTTTGGTGCCCCAGACGAAATGTACGGACAACAGGTCAACGCCGCAATTGTGCTTAAGCCAGGCAAAGAAAAGACCTCTCAAAAGGACATTCAAGACTTTTTGGCGGACAAGCTATCTAAATTCAAGATCCCACAAAAGATCTTCTTCACCGACGTCATGCCAAAAACGGCAACCGGCAAAATCCAACGCAGAAACATTGCCGCGAAATTCCTCGAAGAAGAAAAGAACAAACCTCGTTCCAAATTGTAGATATTATGCTATTATATTCAGTTCTGATATCTGACGATTGCTCTTGGAGACACACCCCCAAATCCCTCAGGGTCAGGTACGCCGAATTTTGGGTAGCGCATAGCTCTCCGAGGCAGAAATACCGCTGTTTGCTTGCTTTCTAGAAAAAGAATTCACTCGTAGATATACAGTACATAAATTTCTGGGGGCACGCCCCAGGCCCGCAGGGCCGGCTTCGTCGAGATTTATGTAGAACACACTTCTGCGAAGCACGAATAACCTTTGTGCTTCTTTTCTGTAAAGGGAGAGTACTGCTGGTCGACATACTTGGTATAAGTCTGAGCACGCTCCCATACCCTCATGATCGACAGCCCTGAGTTTGGGTGAGGCCGAAGTTAAGCCATTTTTTTTTTTTTTTTTTTTTTTTTTTTTAGAAGAGTACCTCCCATGGATTGCAACTAGAGACAAGATGGTCTGGAATAATAGAACCACACTCAAGTCTCAATGAGGCCAGCCCATGGGCTTGCCGCTAGAAAATATTTGAAAATTAAATAAACAGAATATATTACATTAGTTAGTGAGAGCTTCGAGGTCATTATACATACGAAATTGGCGTTCGAAGCAGCGTTGGAAGAGTTGACGAGTAAGCATTGGGCTGACTTTATCTTTGAGAGTGGTGAGACCGTGAACTATTAATTGCTTGTTCCAAACGGCTGATTCAGTTCCTTTCAGAAGTATTCGATGAGGGTTGGAGTCTTTTTCTGCAGCTGCGTCAAGATATTTGATCCAGATAGTCGCATTTGTCATTTCTAAACCAGTGATCTTGTTCCGTTCAACAGCATTCTTGAAAGCATTGAGGATATGTTGCTTATCCAGCTGTAGCTCATAGTAGAGAACAGCTATTCGGCTTTCAACGGTATCAAAACTGGCTTTCACAATGTCAACAAGGCTCGTCCAATGAGCCGACCGTTGAAAATCCACTAATCGTCTTATTAGTTCAATATTTGGGGTATCGTCAGACAGGGCATTGAAACTTTTGAAAAAATGCTGCTGGATAAGCTTCATGCCCTTGTGCTTTTGTCCCCACAAATGCTTCATCAGAATATCGGTAACTTTTATCAAACACGCTGAATCTCCGGTGGTAAATTCCCAATACTCATGGACTAACCTATCAACAGCCTCCTGTAGACTGGTCTCGTCCTTTAATGCGTTAACATAACAATAAACGAAACGAGTTAGCAGGGTTAGTTCGTCTTCTGGAGGTATGGCCTCAAGCCCCCCTGGTTCGCTTCTCGAAGATTGGGTTCCCGAGACTCGCTTCATGGTTCCCGTTCCATTACTTTCGTGAAGTGAAACAATGCTTTTCGCTGCCTTTTCTGTAATAATAAGAGGACCACCAAGCGTATTGCTCTCAATAGACGAACTGAGCTCGGTCAAATTGGGTGTGGATGAAGAGAGCTCATCAACAGCCCAAGAAACCCAAGCCCAGAGTTTTGACGAGATGGTGTCTTGTGACCTTGTGATGGATTGGTTCACCATCTCTAGGGTTGTCGGGTCGTTGAAGTAGTGGTTCATTAGCTGGCCGTGGAGTTGATAGAGCAGGATGTTGTTTCGGCAGTAATCTTTACTGAGAAGGACTTTGGATACCTTTTTGTAAAAGTTGAGATCAACAGAGCTGGTGAAGCGGAATACCCAAGATATGAAGTCTGGATGGAGCTGTTTGTCTGTTCGAACAATCTGGCGTATTATTTCCAAGATTTGCTGGTTGTATGTTTCGGTTGAAAAAAGGCGTTCACCTAAATCGGCTCCCGGCCATGTTGAATGCATGGGACAAAGAATGCTTGTAAAAGCTAATAAAAGCTCAGAACGGCCGGCAGTAGTGGTTAATTTGACCAGGTACGGCGCAATATCTTCAAACAACACCACGCGTTCAAGGTCTTTAAGTGAGTCATCATCAATTGATCGACCTGGAAATGCAATATCAATTGGTTCAAGTTCTTCATCGAACGTAAGTGAATTCATATTAGCAAGACGTGGAACTAGCTCGTTTTCTGTCACGTTCTTCCACCCCTTAGCACCGGGATCACCAAATCGTCTAGTTTCCCGCTCCCAGTATTGCTCGAACGCTTTCAAGCACTGGTCACGACTTAGTCCCTCATTAGGGCAGTAAAAACTAAGCTCAATTAGCGCCTGGTATATCGCAATCGCTCGTTCACAGTATCCAGTGTCCCTGAACAGCTGTGTTACGTGATAAACAACTTTGACGTAAGACTTTTCAATAGCCTCAGATTGGATTTGATCAACCATCTCGACGAGTTTGGAGAATAGTTTATAATTAGACTCCAGCAATTCAGTGATTTCCAGTATCCCACTGGCAGGCAATTCCTTGAATCCACTAGAAATCCAGTTGATCCAAAAATCGGCTGTCTCAGGATATTTCAACGCATATTCCTGCCAATCGGAGGATACATTCATCTTCTGGGAGTTTCTAAGCTTGTCAGAAATCAACCTTACATGTCCAGGGTTGCTTTCTAAAGCCCGGTCTAACACCGAGGAAACAATCTCTGGATTCAGTGACAAGTCGTTTCTTCCAGCCTCCTCAGAACAAACTCTCAATTCAATATCTAACAATTTGTACCATTTCTCCACATCATGAGCACTTTGCCTCAGTTCTTCATTAACCTTACTCCTTAGCTCCAATAACTTCTTCAACCGATTCCTCTTTTTCCCAACCCTTTCCTCCACCTTTTGGCTACCGCTCATGATATCACGGAACTCGCTAAAATCGATCCCAATCTTCTCCTCCTCCTCGTCCTCATCACTCTTACCAGGCAATTCTTCATATTCTTCCCCTAATACGTCGGCAAACGAAGAAAAATCGCCCAGTTGAGTCTGCTCCCGCACATCTATCTCCTTCGCATCCGCTTCAGCCTTATACCTCTCCTTGCCCTTCGTCTGTACTTTCCTCCTCCTTTCATACTTTGGGACATCGTAACGATACGGCGCTTCATACTTCAAATTACCCGAATCACCCTCTGTATCGACGACAAACAGATCATTACCCTCCGCAGCCTCCTTCGCCTCTCTTATAATTCTATCAGCCTCTCCGCCAATTGGCCCTCTCTTCCCGTCCTTTCTTCTCCGACGGCTTTTATCACCTTTATCCGTCTCATTCCCTTTATTCTCCTTCGGAGCAAACGAAAATGATGGAAACTTTTTCATGACGGGCCATGCTTCTGTGGTATCTCTATCTACTCGTGGCCAGGGCCACTACGACGAGAGTCCCAAATTTCACGTGATATAATTAATTTAACTCAAAATTATATATTAGTCTCTTGAGGCGGAACAATCAACAGGGTCATTATAACTTACCGACTGCATGAGCAATTGCAACTGGACTTCTGAGGGCACGCCCCCAGACCCCCTGGGTCGGGTCCTCCGAACTTTAGGTGTATTAGTAAATGCCGGGATATTTCGATCTTGGTCTTTCTTACAAAGGACTAGGAAATTCTGTGGCTTCCATTGGGAAATAAATGGGCCACCAAATGACTGAAGCCCCGCAGGGCTAATGTTTTTGGTTCTTTTTTTAAAAAGAACAATGCCGTAACTCGAGGCAGACCCAGGGGGCTATCCCGGATCGATTCTGTCGCGGTCACGTGCCGGAGGAATGGAAGAAAAAGAAAATAGATGGGTTAGGGTTATAGGTCATTGAAATGTTGAGCCTCTACCCCAACGGGCCAACAGTTTGAGGAGGATATAAACTCGATGAGGACCCCGGATTTATTTTCCCCAGCCCACAATTGTGTGCGACTGATAACGGAACCCCAGGATATCCGCCACACCCAGAACCTGGTTAATTGGCTTCTCCAACAGAACGGATCCGGCATAAAGAATGAAGTGCACATAATAGACCTGTCCGCCCGCACCGTCTTCGACCGTAAGGAACTTTTCGACCTTTTTGCTGACCGGTTCGCCTTCCCCGAGTACTTCGGATTGAACCTAGACGCCCTATACGATTGTCTGTGCGATCTTTCCTGGCACGACCCGAGAACGGGCAACTTCCTCTTTCTCGGCCTTCCCCCATCCTTCGATCTGATTAATTTCAACCCAATCATCACCCTCCTTCAAGACGTCTCCCGCTTCCACACCCACACTAACCGTCTATTCAATGTTTTCATCCTAAAGGGCCCAGTTGTCAACGCGTATCCGACTCTATAGGGTTGTTCTGGTGAGGCGTGTCCCCTAGACCCGCTGGGTCATCTTCGCCGAGGCTATGGGTAAAAACTAATCGCACTATTATGAAGGATGGAGGAACTGTGTCTTGTCCTTAATAGACTAGAACATCAGGATGCAAAGGAGTTTGAATTATAGAACCCTCGACAATGAAAGACGCTAGAGGCGCTTCAAACCTTGCTGAAGCCGACCCGGGAGGTCTGGGGTCTTGGGCCTATACCGGACCTCGGTTGACGGACACCCGATCGGTTGGGAGGTTCGCGCCGCGCATGCATCGAGAAAAAATTTTGTTTCTTTTTTTTTATTTATTTTGGGGGAGATTATGCAAGTGTAGAATGGGCAAGATGCATGTTTGAATTGGGGATGCTGGTTGAGCGTTGGGCAGTTGAGTTGTTGAAAAAGAAATTGCTTTAATTGAGCCCAGGGTGGCGGAGCTGTATGTGTGTGTTGAATTTTATGTGTGGTGTTGTATGCATGCAGTTGGGAGTATTAATATCACATGAAACGCTCAGAGTAATAAGGAGATTGTTTAAAGTGGAGACGGGATACTCCTTACTTCGACGGCTTTATACAGAGTTACCAGACAGACATGACAATATCGCGGATAGTTATTGCACGACACGGCAAGCGACTCGACTCGGAGGACACTGGGTGGAGCGTTAGCTCGGCGACGCCCTACGATAGTCCGCTGGCGGAGGAGGGCCGGGAACAGGTGTGTGCGAGTGGGCAAGTGATGAAGGAGTATTTGAACGAAGACGAGCGGATGTATGTGCATTCGTCACCGTTTCTACGGTGCGTAGAGACAGCCGATGGGCTTGGGCTGAGAAATGCCCGGGTACGGCTGGACTCGGTGTTTGGAGAATGGCTTACGGAGGACTATTTTACTGACTATGCGCCACCACCTGCTGACAACCACAGATCGCTGGTTGAGCGCAACACACGGTGGCTCATAGCCAGCGGAAAAACGCCTGTTGACGATGGATGGAAATACGATCAGTTTGGCGATAGCGGCGAATACGGGGAGAGCTGGGAAGATATGCATCGACGATTTAGCCACGGACTGGAGCGGCTGATGCGATATTACAACAGTTTTTCAGAGCCTTGCAGCGTTGTGATTGTCACACATGGTGCAGGGGTGAATGCGCTCTTGGGCCACATTCTGGACCAGCCGCTGCTGACACGCATCAACGTGGCGAGCTTTGCAGTTCTGCAGAAGACGTTTGTGGGCACTTGGGAGATGATGTACAATTCAAACCAAGAGCTTGTACCGCCAACGCTCAGCTCAAACTCGACGTCGTCATCTTCGGTGGCGTCGGAGGTTTTCAGCCACGAACGCGAGCGCGCCAATAGTGGCGGTGGTGGCTATCACTCCACTTCGGGCTTCTTTGCCGATGAACCACCGTCATCATTTACACTCGGCTTCTCATCACAACCAGATAAGGGGTCTGCAAAAGCCACTTCGTCTTCTAACATGACGACACCCACCGATAAGACCTCTTTCAACCTACAATTTGCCGATAAAAAGCGGACCGCCCTACCATCCCTCGATAGCTCTCTGTGGCGCTTCGGCGGAAACCAATAATTATATATAATTTATGTTTAACGACGACTTACGAATATACGAATGGATTTCTTTGCTTTATGCCATCCCCATTACTTTTCTCAACTGATAGCCCATTTGCAAGGGCCACCCTCCTGCACCCGGCCCGTGGTTCTGAGGGGCTTCACCAAATAGAAAAGCGTAGAAACCACTGCTCGAAACCTCGTGCGAAGTGAATCCAGAGTTCCTGAGGGCCTGCTTCCAGTAAAAGCAGCTGCGGGTCAGGACTATCCGCCTAGGCCCGGAGGCTCTGCGAGGCTTTGTCGAGCACACTACTGCCCCAGATCTCGAGCGAAGCGAACTTTGGGATCTGGGGGCGTGCCCCCAGGAAACACCACTTCTTGGTTAGGTTTGCAGGGGGCCAGCCCCTTGCACCCCCGTGGCTCTGCGAGGCTTCATCGAATACATATCCATAACCTCGAACTAGGGAGCCCTTTCATTCGGTGAGAGAAGTGAAGTTACATACCGCCAGTGACTTTCAGCGTTCAATTAAATCAAAGGCTCATTCAGCGCGAAAATATAATTAGTTATACCACAGTATATCGCTTTAAGGTTTCACCATTAATTGGTAACTGCATGAACTTCTTGATAAGCTTATATTCCGCGAACTTAGATTTTATTTGATACAATAGATCCGTTAACCTTCTTGATTCTTCTACTAAACGAAACACACGCTCTTTAATTCATTCCTTTCTGGAAAAGAAGGGAGCCGCCTGACCCCCGGTCTTCCCCTCTGTGGAAACCCTCAACGAGGTCCTGGAAAAAGTGAGATGTCGTTATCCTTCCTATCCGTTGAAGCCTCGCAGCCATGGGGGTGCAGGGGGATGGCCCCCCCTGCAAACCCTAATCCAGTACTGTGTTTTCTGGGGGCATGCCCCTAGACCCCCTAGGCTCGCTTCGCTCGAGATTATGGGCAGTATTCGGCTCTTACTATTCATTAAAGCCTTGCAGAGCCATGGGGGTGGAAGGCGAAGGTTTGATTCTGTTGAGCTTCTATGAAGCTCAACGAATGTTAGAAGCTCAACGAATGCTTTTGATCTTTTTCTGGAAGAAACAACCACCAACCAGAAATTTTCCTAGAGAACGAAGCAGATGGCGTTGTCCCGGTATGGTCCCATGACCTTCCGTAGTGCAGAACAAACGCTTTTGCTTCTTTCTGGGAAAAAGAAGACACAACTAAGCGAAAAAAATACTGAATCAGCTGGCTCCGTGTTATTTTTCAGGGAGAATAGAACCATAAATTTCCGGATTATAAGAAAACCACTACCAGCCGATGAAATTTAACCAAAACTCAACCAACCGTTCAACGCTCTTCCGCGAACCACATCTCCCGCCCATAATACCATAGTTGCTTCACTAGACGCTCCACCCTCGAAAGAGTTCTTAGAAAGTCGGAGAAATGCGGAGATACCGAAAACGGAATATCAGATGTGCGGCGTGGGGTTACCCGGCCGGCCAACTCGGATCGACCGGGGTATCGGAGGGCCGGCGGATTATTACTAAGCTTGCTTTTTTTCTTGGGACCATTCATATATAAGGGCCGGGCCCCGTCCATCTGATAACCCTTTTTTCACACACCGAATTCAGCAAGAGGAAAAAACATAATGTTAAGCCGAACGCTACTTCGTGCGAACAACACTGCATTGAGGGCAGTCCGCACGGGCGCCTTGAACGCTGCTCGACCACAGCAACAGCCCGCCACCATGGCCGCTGCCACCGGTGTCCGCTTCTACCACGAGAAGGTTTTGGATCACTACAACAATCCACGAAACGTGGGCTCGATGGACAAGAACAACAAGAATGTGGGCACCGGCTTGGTTGGTGCACCTGCCTGCGGTGACGTGATGAAACTCCAGATTGAGGTTGATGACGCCGGTGTCATCAAGGACGTCAAGTTCAAGACGTTTGGCTGCGGCAGCGCAATTGCATCTTCATCTTATCTGACCGAGCTTGTTCGAGGCATGAACCTAGAGGAGGCCGGTAAAATTAAGAACACAGTGATTGCCAAGGAATTGTCGCTGCCACCTGTCAAACTGCATTGCTCCATGTTGGCTGAGGACGCCATCAAGAGTGCTATCAAGGATTACAACAGCAAGCGTGACGTCAAGGCTCCAACACTAGGCCCAGACGCTCCAAACACCCAGGCATCCGCTACCGCATAAAAAAAATAACTATTCTATTGTAGATATAACTTAATGGTACCCTATTTAACTTCACGAATTATGGTGTTTTACTGGAGATACGCCCCATGCCCTGTGATTCGCTTCGCGGAGTTAGATTAACGTACGCTCTGCATAAAAATATGGCTTGCGCGGTTTTTTTGAACTGGTCGCTAAGGTTGATGAAAAGTTTTCCCGTTTTGGGTAGATCTGATAAAACCAAAAAAGCTGATTGGTCGATGTCATTCCCCGCATTCTGATCGGTGGGCCGACCAAACGTAAATTTCAACCAGCCGACTTAGGGAACCAAAACTATGTGCCCTAGCTAGCTTCCGTAAGATAGCCGTGAAACGGACTCAGGGGGTTTCATGGCTGAGCCTCGAATACGGGTCAGGGGACGATGAAAGTCTAGAACATTGCACTTCTCGTGACCCGTGACCTGGTTGGTGGCACGAATTTAATATTTCCTCTAGGGGAAACGCCGTCCCGATTCGGTTAGTTTTTGACTCACACCTGGCCCTCGATTTACGCTGCCCAGTCCCTCGTTTACAACATCACTGATTAGACCGGCTAGACCGAAGGCTTAACACCGGTTTTACTGGGGGCATGCCCCCCAGACCCCCTGAGTCGGCTTCGCCGAGGTTCGGGTTTGGTTTGTAAGTCTTTCCTATGGGTTTTGTATAATGGGCGAATTAATTAAGGCCGTTTTCTGGGGGCATGCCCCCAGACCCCCTGGGTTGGCTTCGCCGAGGTCTGGGTTTAGTTTCGAAGTCTTATCTATGGCAATTGTAACTTGCAACTATTCAACATCTACTACATTCAACAGAAGTTACACCACTCAAAATCCGCGAAGTGGACCCCGGGGGTCTGGGGGGTTGCCCCCAGATAACGGAGGCGTTTACCCAAAACCCATATAGTCCGATTTTCTGGGGGCATGCCCCCAGACCCCCTGGGTTGGCTTCGCCGAGATCTGGGTTTAGTTTCTAAGTCTTACTCATGGGTTTGGGCGAATTGATTGAAGCACATCCCCAGTCCCCAACTCCGTAAGTCGGCTTCGCCGAAATTTCGGTTTAAAGTGGCCTTCTGCGAAGCAGAACAACGCTTTTTGCTTCTTTTTCTGGAAAAAGAAGAGAATTTCTAGCTTCTGTTGGGGTCACACTTCAAGTTGGCTTCGCCTAGCTCTCGGTTGAGGAAAGCCGCAGAAAGAGGGCTCTTATAGAAGTAGAAGTCTTTAATCGATGGTGTATGTTAATCCATGCAGGTCGTGTATATATATATACGTACCTTTTACGGGCTTGTGCGATTGTGGCCTTGGTTGACGGTATTGTGGCGATGTGTGCGGCAACGACTAGCCTCCGGAAAAGTTGGACCGTGACCGACAATAATCAGATGCGGCTCCATTAATATCGGTTCAATCTTACTGGACGTACTACAAGGCAGTTAAGCTTTATTTTAGTAATTGTTTAGATAAAGGGCCATTAGGCTTTGCTTCATGGAGACCGTAGGCCTCACGTGGAGTAACTTGGCCCTTTTTCTGGTTTGACAGGCCTTGCCAATGGCAAATAAAGGCGTGTGGGGCGCTGCAATATACTTTATCGTCTCCATGACGCGTACTGGGTTGTTTAAGCCTCTAGGATGTGCTAGTATTTTTACTTATCTGTAGTATTCTTCTGCAACATAATACTAACGGCACAATTCACTATCGAGCAAAAGAGAGCTACTTTGTAGAAGACACAAAACTCGGCGAAGCCGATCCAGGTGTTTGGGGACTTGTCCCCAAGAAAACAGCTCAACTACCCTACTAGGGCTGAACTACATCCCAGGACTATTTTAAGCAGACAAGATCGCAGGAGTGGGCATTGCGGACAAGCGTGTGCGGCTGAGAAGATTTCATGTATGCACGAACATTGTGGCTGAACCCGATTTTTGGGGCCTTAGAGAATTAGGAAAAAAAAAAAAAAAAAAAAAAAAGAATGCTCCATGCTGATATTTCCATTTGGGGGCACGCCCCCAAACCCCCGGGGCCCGCTTCGCGGATTATGGCCAAATCTTTTTCATCCTTTCACAAAGAAATGAGGAATGAAGACTATGTCGTATACTGACATTATCAATCAAGGGCTAGCCGACAACAACATCATTTGTTTGTTTCTTTTTTTTTTTTTTGGGGGGGGGGCACGCCCCCAAACCCCCGGGGTCCGCTTCGCGGATAATGGGGATCGGAGCTCTTTTTACAAGAAAATGGAGAATGAAGACTATATTGTACACTGATTTTATCAGTTATGATAAATAAGCACAAGGGGACAGCGAAGCCTCTGGCTCCAAACTGGAAACTGCTTCTTGCCTCCTTTCTGAAAAAAAAAAAAAAAAAAAAAAAAAAAAAAAAAAAAAAAAAAAAAAAAAAAAAAAAAAAAAAAAAAAAAAAAAAAAAAAAAAAAAAAAAAAAAAAAAA